>JADDOH010012070.1:0-105320 GCA_016648135.1 Agrypnia vestita
AAAAATATCTGACGAAAATAATCTATCGAAGCAGGCTGGTACATACCTAATTCAAATCTCACGGCGACCGTCTTCGAGTAATACAATTAAGCCGTGGAGTGATAGTAATTAACCTTAATAAATCACCTTGACCTTACACTATAAAATTTGTGTATTGGCATTTCGAAGAAGATCGTTATATTAATTGTGGGGTACATGTAAAAGTAAAGGCAGCGATATAAAACAAAAAAATTAAAAATGTTTTGAATGCAGTCACCCGGATGACAAATTTTAAATGTACTGAATTCTATATTTTATGTATCTATCCCTTCCAAAATATTTTATGTATCTATTCCTTTAATATAAATTTTATAGGATTGTTTCCTGTAAAATCTCGAATTAAGTACATTCATATTATAAATACATTATAAATTAGTAACCCTCGCCTAAATTAGTAAGTCTTTATTTTTATACCCCATAATTGATGTTTTCATACAATAAAATCGTGATATTGTTTAGTTAACATCACAGATTATAAAATTGTACAGAGAAGAACTGAACCCCTTATTTAGTGGAGGGTATTGAGACACAGCGGAAGTATGTCTCCCTCCCTCACGTACATTTAAGACACATTTATAAATTAGTTGAAATATTTATTCCTGCATAATTAAACGTATTTTTTATAATTCTTGTTTTTTTTATATATTTCGTTCCAAACAGAGCCTCTTCAGTAAAAATGTATTTTTGTAGACCGAGAAATTTATGTTAGTTCATGTCTATATTGGATCTGTAGGTTTCCATTTTAGGTGGAATATTTTATTGAAACGGCCTCTTGGAAAAAATAACGATACCATTAGAGAATGATCGACCGGTGAGTGTGTTTGCGTTTAATCGAAACGAAAGATTCCCCAGCGACAAATGCTGAGGTCGTTTATTTTACCGAGAAATATCAGATTAATCAGCCGGCCCGCAGTCGGTCCATCCATCCTCATTTGGCCGGCCCAATGTCAGCGGCGAGCGCTTAAACTGGTTCGGCGGAGCCTGCATGCGTGCCGGCCGTCCGCGGTTACCGCTGCGTTTCGTTCTTCTTGATATTCAAAACTTGTGCAATTTATTCTTTTCTGGCACACTGCTGCGGTGCGACGCGGAGAGAGTTTTTAAGTCAAGTTTCGGAACAAAACGTCTATTTCGGATCTTCTCAATTACACAATTACTTCTCAGTTACAACTCTTCTTTTTTTCATTCGGCTCTTTAATTCGAATGCATTTGAATTGTGTTATTTGAGCGACATAAAAGCAAAGACAGCAACATCGCAAAGATTAATAAAAAAAAATTTAAGCGGTCACCAAGGATTTCTAATTTGGAATGTACCTACTGAGTTATAGATTTTACAGGAAATACAGCTCTGTCCCATCCAAAATTATGTTTCCAAATCTCCATTAGAACAAAAAAACTATATCCACTCAACCAATCAACCCTCAAGAATGAATCATGTGACAAAATGGTCGCTTCATACTAAAGTGAGAGTTGATGTCGATTTTAGACTGAAACATCACATCAAAGACAACAATATCCAATTGTGTATATAGCAAAAGCAGTATTGTCCACTATTTAAAATTTAAATATTTATATAAATATGTGTAGGTATAAAAGAAAAATTGAGATGGAAACAGTTTTTAAAAACTTTTTACAAGAAATTTGCCTGAGTAGTGACCGATTTACTGTCAGAATATTATGAGTATGTCCAAATTTTTCAGAACAAAACTGAATTTTTGTCACAGGGACATCATTAATCAATTAATTTGTATTATACACATCTATAATACACATTGATTGATTTTTTGTTGAGTTATATTCATAACTTTCGGAGACGTGTTGTAGAACGTGATGTTGTTCATAACAAAAACCTAAATGTAAGAATAAAGGAATACCGCCGTTTTTTAAACAACAACAATTTCTTGGAATTCGCTAACCACATAATTGATACCAACCAATTTTTCAATAATTATAAATAAAAACTACTCCACTCGGTTCATCATAATGAATTGATAATGAACAGTTTGGAAACTGATGAAATTCTGAATACCTTAAATTCTAGGAAAACGTTTATGAATATCAACCAACACATTCTATAACACGTCTCCCATTTTTTCTCCCCACTACGCGACCCGCTGCCCTAATAATTCGAAAAATTATGTATTTAGGTACGTTATTAATTACATCTGATGATGAGAGGCAGCTCTCCTCCCAAAACTATATTAGTAATAAATCAACGTATATGTATTACAAAGTTTAATTTAGTGTAAATAAAAAGTGTTAAACAACGCTTAACCTTTACATGGACAAGAATACAAATGGAAGAATAAGAACTGGAATGAGCGATTTTATGTATGCAAGGAAAGGGACCTCATTATTATTGTTAACAATTCAAAAGTGATGGAATTCGAGAAGGAGGAAAGTAATACGACATGTGAAATACTAGTAGGTACGGAATGTTTGGAACAAGTAGATGAGTTTGTGAAGTACCTATTTCGAAAGTATATTCGATAGAAGAGGGAAGGCTGAGGAAGATATCGAGAAGCGGGTGACTGCAAATCATTTCTAATAGAAATATGTTAATCGAGGCAAGACCAGCGGTACACAATGGAATTTTAGTGCTATCAATGAGGTATGGAAGTGCATACTGGATCTAGCAGAAGAGGAACGAAAGTAAGTTGAATTTAGTGGAAATGAGATCACCTAAGCATATTTGCGGCCAATCCATTTATGATAGAGTAAAGAACGAATACAACAAGAAAGAATGTAAACCAATTTTAGCATTCTTAATAGAATTAAAAAATAGTCGTTTAGATGGTTTAGTCATGTTGAGCGCATGCATGATGAAAGAAAATATGTATGACGTATATATGACGTATATATATATATGTAGAAAAGTATATATGACGCAAGGGTGGACGGCGCCAGAAAGAGAGGGCAGCCGCGGAAGACTTGGCATATCTAGAACCAGGAATATGGCTCTGTTAGGAAGAAGATGTGGATGAGCGAGAGTTGTGTCAGAACAGAAGAGTGTGGCGCTCAATCCTCTACACCTATTCCCGCGGAGAAACGATGTGATTTTAATTTGGTTATATGTAAAGTTACAGTTAAGAGCAATATATTTTCGGGGCCTTATACCATTAATAAATGGTATTTCACGGTGGCCAAGCTAAACGCGGAAAAGTGTATTTCAAACGATGGCAAAAATACGTAATACTGTCATCGGAATTGTCAAATGAACAATCAGAAGAAGTGAAAGGCATCACAAAGCTCCCGAACACCAGGGAAAAGTATCCCGAGATTAATGCACACACTCAACTTTGTACTCCTCGCACGTAACGATGGCATACAAATGGCCATTCACGCAAAAATATATTTATTTTATTTAAGAAAGTGTATCAACATGTTAGAAAATCAATGACTCTATTTTTATACACATTTATATAATATACTACTTCTTTTTGTTGTATGTGTGTATTCACTTAATTTATGGAGGTAACACTGCGTTCAAATTATATTGAGCCTTTATTTTTTTCGCACTGGAGATATCTTTTGGTGGAGATGAGTAGGAAAAATTCAAACGTAAGCGTGATTTTTTTCCCGCTCATAGAAAACGTTAGTTGCTGATTCTGAGTGAAAAAGCATAATTAGTGCCCGTCTGATTGTCTATTGGATAATACATTAAATTTTGACAAATAGGCGATACTCATTCGCAACATCCAATAGCTTTCGGGGATGATCCTATGAGCATCTCACAGGCAAAAAAGTAGTACAATCGCTTCAAAGATGGCCTCGTATCAGTGGACAGTGAACCGCGTCCCGTTGGGCCCTCCACAGCCGAATCAACAGCGTGACTGACCAAGTACAGACTTTGGTCATGCAGAATCGTCGTACCACAGTCCGAGAACCTGCGAACGAGGTGGGGGTAAGCATTGGAACGGTACATTCAATTTTGATCGAGAATTTAAGCTTGAAGAGAACGTTCTTCTGTTAAAGATGCAGAATAAAAAACTCCGTTTGGAATTAATTCCCATTCTTCCCATCTGGCTTTCTTGGCCAATCACAGCATTTGCCTGGATTGTAAGGTTCCTTATTCTTGATTTTTGGTTATTTGGCAATTAAAAATATCGCTGAAAGAGATTCGATTTGAATCAAAAGAACGTGCAAAAAAACTGTGCGGAACTTGACGGCTTAGCTCATTTTCATGTTAGAGTGGGTATAGTTTGTACGAATGAATGTATTTATGCTGCCGAAAAATAATTCTTGGAAGTCGCCCATGACGTAATTGGATCAAAAGTGAGCAAAAATTCGTGTTTGAATACACTTATTGGGTATACAAGCAAAGGCAGGAATATCCAAAAAATTAAAAAAAAAAAATTGAATGTAGTATCCGAGGATTGCTAATTAAAAATGTAGTGAATTCCAGATTTATGTATAAGCTGTATTTCCAATAAAATCTCGAATTCAGTACATTATAAATTAGTAACCTACGACGACTGGATTAAATTTTATTGGATATTGCTGCCTTTTATTTTATACCCCACATTTAATCTAATACATGGCTATATAATTTATTTATTTATTTTGTTCTGAATATTATTTATAATTTATTTTATCATTAAAACCTTATTATTAATTACGAATAAAACACAACGTTGCATGATGCAGTAAACATCGAAAAAGTTTTAATTTTTAATTAAAGCGTCATTCTGTGAAGTAAACAATGTTGTGTTGTTATTCATTAATTAAAATGAACTTCCACAAAGTAAATCACAAGAATCAAAGAAAATTTTGAAATATTATACATTATTATTATTAATTTATTATAAAAAGTGTATTGTGTAATTATATCATATTCAAAATTTTCATAAAATGTTTATACTTTGTACTCTAATGTCACTCTAGGACCATTTATTACGATCAATAATTACCTTTACACGGTCTCTTTGTTAAAAAATAAAATAAAATAAGTAATAATGCGTAAATTTCAAGTTTTCAAGCAATGAGACCCAGACATTAGTAAGCTATTGGGTAGGCTACAGATATCTGCATTTATACTTTGGCTAAGCTGTACAGCGCTAAGTGAGAGTCCTACTGACCAAAAAACTTGTTACCCAAATAGATTATCTTACTTGTTGATCTAAGTGAAAGCCTTTTTATGTATAAGCTAAGCCCTTTTGAAAGCAAATTTATTAAACAATTAGAAAGACATACAGAAAAATCAAATCAACGGAAAAATATTTGGCTGCTATCGGAATTCAAATCACGGATCTCCTCCATTCCCCAGGGGCGTTAACCAATTACCCTAAAGGACTCGTACATTTCCGTGAATATATCGACCTTATACGTAAGTCTAATTTATTAAATGATTAACATAATATATTTGTATCTGTATTTTAAGTATTTTCTTTCCACTTTATGTCATTATTATGTTTACATGGTTTTTTTTTTGTCTTTAAACTATGTATTCTGTTAATGCAAAAGCCCTATAGGGCGTTAATTAATAAATAAAATAAAAAATAATAAAAAAACATTTATTATGCTTTTTTAGCTAGCCACTTTTTTCTGGTGGTTGGCACAAATTACCTTTTGTGCTTCCCGTACAACCGCCGCTAGGGGACACCAGAATTAATTGTTTTAATTTTTTTTTTTAATTTTTGGACACATTTGATACGAACTATATATTATATTCAAGAACACATTCTTATTGTGAAATTTAAAACAATTTAAAACCAAAAACAAAGAATAGCAAGTTAGTCCTATTTTCATAGCACAAGCGTTTAGCTTAGTTTGAAAATAGTAAGAATATTGATGTGACACGTATTCCGTGTTCGCATCTCTATTTTTTAAAAAAAAAAAAGAAAAAAAAAAAAAAATTTATATATCAATTAGAAAGACATACAGAAAAATCAAATGAACGAAAAAATATTTGGCTACTTCCAGCGCTTTTCCTGGAAGGAAGATTTCTACAGAATATTAGATGGTTGCTCAACAGTATTCCGGAAAATGATTTCCTTCGGGTTGAGTTAAGTGCTTGGATGCAAACTGAGAGTATATTGAAGGCAACAGCAATGTACAAGTTGTACACGTACATATCCCAATTATAATAATTTCGTTGTCTGTCCGTCCGTGCTTCGTAACTTATTGTAACGCCCATAACTTCTTTATAGTAATTTATTTTTTCCTCCTTCTACCCCTTATCCTATTGGATCGGGTCCCTGCACTACACATGAGGTGTTTTTTCTTCTTCTTTATAGTATATTTTTTCTTTTTTATAAATAAATAAATACTTATTCCTTAGGAACCGAAATGAAAAAGTACCATCATTTTTGACGGGTTACAGCTAGTATTTATTAAAAGTGCATTCCCGGAATGAAATTGTCACAACTCGTGTGGACGTAAATAATTCATTCTTTTTATCTTTGCTATATGCATGTTTACTTTATCGGGTTCTAAAATTATAAAAATAAATTTTAGACTTAAAATTTGATATAATGTATAATATAAACAGATACAAGCTACAATAATAAGTAATTCTGAACAAGTGAATTGAATGTGTGGAACCGAAAGCGAATTGTGTTGCATAATAACAAATACTACTCCACAGATCATAGTTTTGATTATGGCGCAGATAAAATGTTGCAATACGAATAATTATTCCCACGTTCTAACAATACATAAAAATACATAATCAGATATTATAAAAGAATTGCGAAACATAGAAAGAATATGGAAAGAATAAATATTCAAATAAATAAATGCTTTCATATTAACTGAACAATATTCTGTAAAGTAATCTAATGTTTTAATGTGTGGAAGTATTACAAGAAAATGCCAATTTTATGCAACGTTACTCGAATTTAAAATAAATATGAATAATTTTTTGGGTCACAATCCTAGGATTAGTCTGCACCAAGAACTCGATCTCTCCGCTCTTCTATGTTACCTATCAGCCTCTTCATTTTTTCGTAGGTATTACAACGCACTTCTCCGATAACCTGGTCTTGTAGCTTGATCTCGGGCGGCCTCAACGTTTATGCTGCCCCACTAAGCTAAAAAAGCAGTAAATCCATACTTTTTGAAAAATATACTTTTTTGTGGTTTTCGGATACTTGAGATCATATTTTACTTTCTAATAAGCTTGTTTTCCATATTTTCATCAGAATATTAAAATATAATCATTTTTAATTTGCAGTATATCTATTTGGGGTAGGTAGGTATGCAACATGTAGCTTATTTGCAGTTTTAAGGTTTAAACTATTAAAAATACCTCGAGTAAAAATAAAATCAGCTTTTTTATCTTTTTTTTTTTAAATAGAGATGCGAAAACGAAATGCGTGTCGCATCAATATTCTGACTATTTTCAAAATAAGCTAAACGCTTGTGCTATGAAAATTGGAGAAACTTTCTGGTATTCCGGAATGGGACTCGAACCACCGGTCAACAAATCACTAGGCAAGTGTCATGACCGTTACACGAATAAGCTATTAATTAATTTCCGTAATAGAAATTGCTCCATTCACATTATCTTAATTTACTCAGTAATTTGTTTAATGGAGACACTGCTTTTTAGCTTAGTGGGGCAAAATTGCTTCAATATTTCTTCTTCAAAATTCTTTAATATATACCGATTTCTAACGTATACAGGGTTATTTGGAAAACATTAATTACCTCGCAGGACTATACTTCTGCCTTGATTATTAGTCGAAAATGTTCAAGCTATCATGACCTAATATCAATAGTTATGGAGATATGAGACATCAAAGTTTGCATTTTTTTTCAATATTTTTTACTTATTTTTTTGTAAAACGTTGGACTATCATTACAGTAACTCATATCAATTATGAAAAATTCATTCGTTTCAATACAAGTTAAATAAAATGATAAAAACCCTGAAAAAATCCAATTGGATTTTTTCAGGGTTTTTCGAAGCCTTTTATTTTTTTATTTGACTTGTATTAAAGGAAATGAATTTTTCATATTCGATATAAATTACTGTAACGATAGTCCAACGTTTCACAAAAATTAAGCCAGAATTATTGAAAAAATGCAATCTTTGATGTCGCATATCTCCTTAACTATTGATATTAGGTCATAATAGCTTGCACATTTTCGACTCATAATCAAGGCAGGAATAGAGCCCTGCGAGGTTATTAATGTTTTCCAAATAACCCTGTATATCTTACCTTCCATCAAGACAGAGATTTTAACTTACTATCCATAAGCATTTTATGATAAGTCGAATGATTTTACATATCAAGTAATTACACACGAGGGCTGTTGGAAGGAAATAATTTAAGTTAATAAATTTTTTGCATTTAAATAAGGAAGTAATTTGAATATAATATAGTAACGAAGTGGCAAAAAAAATCATGCACAGAATCTCTCGTAATATGTCAATGACGATAATAACATAAAAGTCTCTAGCACAGTCTACTAAACTTTCGTATTATCTACAGCATTCAGGAAGGGTCTACAAACGTCTGGAACAGCCTCTAGAGAATCTTCTCCTAACGCACTAGAAAATCTAGGAGTTTCTATAATCCAGTTTTTGGATATAAATAGTACGAATATAGGCTGCCGGAGGGTCGGGTTTTGACAGATTGTTCAGTGCGAAGTGCATCGCGGACGACGGCCACGTGTGCCCACGAATCATATAGATATCGAGCGAAATAATAGGGCGAGTACTTACCTAAGTGGTGAAATAAATAAATGAGAATACGGCGTGCGAGAATTGAATGTTCTTCAAATGATAAAATGTTAATAATATAAAATAAGATAAAATGTAAATAATATAATGGAAATAATAAAATGTTCATTTTTGATGTATTACGAAATAGTGTGATTTAAAAAATAGCGTTAAGTTTAATTTATGTTGTGTACATTAAATAATTAATTAATCACTTATTAATAAAAAGTTTCTCAGGTTTTCTTATTAATAAAGATGTTCTAAGGTTTTCACGGCCGTTTAGAATCTTCTGTATATAGTTTTCTGGGAATTCTGCCGTGTATATGTGACCTCTCTGGCCGAAGTTTCGAATCCCATTGCAGGGTCCATCATCAGGGCTGATGGCCTCCTTTCAATATCGTTTTCAACCTCACCATCTCTAGTAAACTCACTTCCCAAAAACTAGTTCACTTGTTTTAAGCCTGTTCATTCATTGCTTACCATTACATCACCCAAAGTCACTCTTTGGTCTCTCTAGAACACTCATCACTTTCGAATTACTAGATACGAATTAAAAGTTCACTATCCATTCGTACATCGGACATTCTAGCCATCATGCACTGCAGATCAGCTCCATTATTAGCCGCTTTTACTGCATCTGTGTATAGTAAGCAGGTTTTGGTGAGCTCTTCCATTCTCGTTATTACTCCTAATTCCTTAATTTCTTTCATATAATTATCCATGTGCAGATTGAAAATTCATGGTAGTATTACCGCGTCCCTGCTTTATACCTTTCGTAATATTAAACCATGATCTATACCCCATCTTCACAAGTGCTACATCCCATGTACAGATGAATGAATTTCCCTTCGCCACGTACTCAGACAAAACCTTCCGTAGCTTCATACGTCATATGTCTTTTGTAGATCCACAAAGGCGCAAAATAGTTTTTGATTGTATGCCATAATGGAAAAATAGTTTTTGATTGTATGCCATAAAAGGAATAATGATGAGATAAAGATAGAGATTGATGAAGAACAAATAGAAATAGTGGATACAATAAGATATTTGGGGATAATTATAGACTCTAAATTGTCATTTAAAAAACATGCTGAATACATAACAAAGAAAATTGCAAAGAAAGTATCATTTTTAGGAAGAATAAGACCAAAATTAACTAAAGAAATAGCGATAACAATATATAAATCAATAATTGCTCCTCATTTTCAATATTGCCCCACTATTTTGTACTTATGTAATGAAGGAGATATAAGAAAATTACAAATTCAACAGAATAGAGCAATGAGGATAATTCTACAAAGAAATAGATATTCCAAAATTAAGATGCTCTCATATTTAAATTGGATTAATATAAAACAAGGATTGAAATTAAATACAATGATATTCATTCACAAAATGTTAATAATGACAAAATGCCAAAATATTTTAAAAATAAGATCAAATATAACACAGAGATACATAAACATAATACAAGAAACGCAAACAAAATAAGTATACCAAATAGAAAAAAGACAAACACACAAAACTATATTTATTACAAGGGAATAAATGAATATAGCCTGCCAGTAGGTGTGAGGAAGCTGAGGAGAATCAATATGTACAAACAAGAATGTAAACGGCACATAACAATGAAAAATGTATGAAGAGAAATATTATTTAATAAGAGCACGTATATAATGATAAACAACTATGTATCATTAATTAAATAAAGACGTATTAGTGAAATAAAAATTAAAAATAAAAATAAACTTTTTTGTCGTCTGCCTTAGCACCAAATTCAAACATTCAACAATAAACGATTCGGCGTTAGGCCGGCAATTTTAATAACCAGTTTACGCAAACCGGTGCGAACATTCAAGGAAAGGGGACAATACTGTTCGTATAATTCCTCCATTAATAAAAAAATGCAACGAAACAACGTAGACATTTACTTATTAAATATCGTGTGTATTACTTTTATAACAACCACATCTCGTACCTACCGTACAATGTTTAACGAAATAATGAGTTTGTTTGCTTACATAGGTATACTTTATACAAGTTTACTTATAAAATTGTCATTGGACTGCACCTGTCTCTCTATAATAATCTGTGGTTAAATAGGCTATGTTAACAAGTAGTTGTTAAAGTTAATTAAATATTTTAAATCGAGTACAAACATGTTTTAATAAGATAAAGAAAAACTTCTAAGGATAAATTGAAACTATGAGTAACAGCGAAAAGATAAATATAAGCAGTTATTTGAAAAAAATATGACGTATGGCTATATTAACAAGTAGTTAAAGTTAATTAAATGTTTTAAATCGAGTGCAAACAAGTTATAATAAGATAAAGAAAAACTTCTAAAGATTAATTGAAACTAGAGTAATTAAATAAGAGTAACAGTGAAAAGTAAATATAAGGAATTATTTGAAAAAAATATGACGTATGGAATTTACCTAAAATCAATAACACATTATCTAATTCGATCATGAAAAATGATTAAAATCATATATTATTGGTGCATTATAATTAAAACAGTCTAATTTTTTGTCTACATGTTTTTGCAACACTGAGAAAAAAAATGTTTTAATAAACTTTTGCAAGGCGTTCAACTTAACCGATATTGAATTACTTCTAGCAAGGTTACGTTCAATCAAGTTCTCTGATGCAGTGCTAAAATGGTTCCGGTCGTATTTATCCGCACTTCACCAATAATTCTCTACGACTTGATTAAATCATTGCACATTCATCCAATTACTATCATCACGTCGAACACTTGCATGTTTACTTTGAATATTGGCTCTGACTATGAATTCACGGCAGATCTATACTAATATTTGAATATATATACTAATATGTATATATATACTAATATGTATATCTATACTTCTATACTAATATATAAAGAGGTAAGGTTTGTAAGTTAGATGTAGGAGGTAGTCTCCGTAAATACTCATTCGATTTCAAAAATTCTTTCACCAATATTTAGAATGGACTTTAAGGGTGGTTATAGGCTATACATGTGGGGTATAAAAGCAAAGGCAGCAATATCCAAAAAATTTTTTTGAATGCAATCATCGAGGATTACAAATTTAACTGAATTCTAGATTTTATGTAAATTTCCAAAATTCAAAAAAAAATTTAAAAAATTCCAAAAGCATGTTTTCTTATAATTTATATGCCATGTTTCCTATAATTACTTGAATATAGTATATTATAAATTAGTAATTCTTGATGAGTGCATAATTTTTTTATTGGATATTGCTGCCTTTGCTTTTATACCTCACATATTATCCCATTAAAACAAAAGGGCTTTTACAACTAAAGTCGACGAAAAAATGGTCGAACGATGCATTTTTTACGAACTTATGCTGCCTTAAGGTTAAGCTGTAACAATATTTAAATACTTGCTATAAATAAGTTGTAAAACTCAAAATTTATAAAAATCTATAAAAAAATTCGCGACGGCATATATCTTGATGTTAAGGTTAATACACAAATTGATAAAATATGAATAAAATATATATTTAAAATTAATTATAATCTGTCGGGGGTAAATTAAGTATGTAATGTTATATTCTTTTCAAAATAAATTTGCTAATCATCAGGGAAATTTTATGTAGATAAAAATTGCCATTCATACAACATTGTTTGGACGAGTAGTTCATAATATATTGATTTTTCATTAATACTCTTATAGTCTCAAACTGAATTCCACGCAGGCGAAGCTGAGGGCACAGCTAGTTTAATAATAAGAAAACGATTTGTATGAAACCACTATATATTAAATAACAAACATGGTTCGGGGCCAATGGTTCCTTCATAAAACATATGCAAAAAAATTAAATTGGAAGTGTAGATATTTAAAAAAAAATAAAAAAAAATACAGGGTAGTTGAATAACTAATGTGAAAATAAGTTTAAGATATTACGTTTAAAACATTACAAAACGATTTAGTTATTAATAATATTTTATTTCCTATTAATATTTATTCAAATTTCTAAAGTGTTATTTTTAAATTAAATGTAAATTTATTTAAGTGTAAGCCTATGGTTTTTGTATGTAAAATTTCATAACGTTTGTAAATATCAACAAAATGCTTTATTTCCAAAACATAATCGGTAAATTCAGAATAGTTATGGTGTTTAAATAGCAAAAACTATTCCGAAGTATTTTTAAAAATACTTCGGAATAGTTATTAATAAGTAAAATTTTATGCAAACGCAGAACCTCTCATCATCGGGATGAGTAACCTGATGATGAGGGGAACTCTCGAAACTATAGTAGTGATAAATTTAACTCAACGGGTGTGCATTACAAAATACTGTATTTATCGATTTATTTAATCATTATTATTTAGTATTTAATATTTAATATATAAATGGAATATAGAAGGTATAAAGATTTTAAAACTCACATTGCGACTGCTAGAAAGCCGCTACAGCTAATAGCGAGGCCGTAATAGAAAAGTGTGCCGCTATAACGAGATGTCGCTCTTCGAGGGTGCCTCGATTCCTGGGACACCTATATTCTTAGACCGGGCGAATAATATCAGAGACTTTTATAAAAAACGATTTTTACATATTTTAAAATTAAAAATGTCAGTTGATTTTTATAGTAATAAAGTTCTGAGTAGTAACAAAACAATCACAATTAAAAAATGATATTCTAGAACTAAATTTAAAGAAAGATCTATCAAATTTAGTTGTAAAACAATAATGGAAAGTTGCACAGTCATTATACTAATTCTGCATGTTTTGATGCGATATGTATTAAACAAACGCATTATAATTGATTTGGGAACAACATTCCTACAGTGACATATTTGTTCTTTATGTCATGTTCTAAAGTTATTAAATGTCTGGAAAATATGAAGTAAAAATAGAGAAAATAAAGATAAACGATGTCCAAAATATGCGGAATGTGGTTTTCTAACCTGAAATACGTGAATATGACAGTTGACCAATATGACGTGCAGATATCATAGACAATGTATGTACTACACGTGCCGAAATATAAAGTCTGCGACTTTTTTTAAGGGAAAAGTAGTTTTTAAAGCGTTAAACAGAATAAAGAGAAAACGTCAAAATTTAAAGTTTCTCACATATACCGCGCAAGCGTAATGACAGTCTTATTGGCCAGCACCAAAAAAAAGTGGCGATATTCAAATATAATTTTAAAACACAAACATATATGTATAATATTATAAATTATTAAACGTGTATAAATATTGAATACAATATTTTATGTGTATAATATTTATACACATTCAACATTATCTGCATGTATTTTAAAACAATCTGTTCTTTTCGTTACATTACACGATTTCGCCAATTGTTTTTTAAGCTGGCAATGAAAACAAGCGGAATATTGTAATAAGTACTCGTACATACCTACAAGTTTTGCAAAATTTAAAACTCGATGATTTAACTATACCGATGGGGAAAGAAATGTTTCCTTACAAACTGATATCACGTAAAAGTGACATCCCGAGGCCTAGATTTGAACCCTCTCTTTTTTTGAGGGGTTATCTCTAAAGTCGTGTGGATAAAGTAGCCTAAGTTTGAAGAGAATTCTCATATCAAGAGATAATCAATATCCCAAGAGCTTTAGGTGTTTCAAAATCTAGGTGTCAGATTCGAGGAATGCCAGTTGAGGAATGGTGGATATTTAGAGGATATTATTTTTAAGACATGATTGTCGAAATTGTGTTCCTTCAGTGAAATAAACATTGATTCTCATGCAACTGACCGTGAAACGTGAAAAAATTTGTGGCAACATCTTGTAAATGTATTACATAGAAAATGGCTAGAATTTTAATTAAGATTTTTTTTAATACGAAAATTAGAAACTATAAATGAAATTCGTTTATAAAATTAATCCACGCCTAACGGCGCTTAATGGATACTATTTTATTGAAAATTTGGGTCGCCGCTCTTGTCAGATATAAATAATTTATTTTATTAAATCTATTGACGGCGTGGTCTGAAGACGAGGTTCAAATCAAGCCGATGACCTCTATATATGATGTATATAAAAAAATAAAAATTGAGATGAAAACATTTTGAACTTGATTTTAATATTTGCGAGTAGGAATTTATTGTGAAGAAACGCAACAAAATGATAATATATTGTTTTGACTACAGTTAACCGTGTTCAATTATTTATTATTGTGTATTATTTAAACCTATGATATTTTAACGAGTTGCTAAAAATAATTGACACCCTGTCACTTGTACAAAACTATCGAAGAATCGAGGACGGCCTAGGGCAGCCATACTCAACCTGCGGCCCGCCAAGCTTTTATGTGCGGCCCAAAGCACATTTAATATCAGGAACGTGATTAAAAAAATCTGGCATTGTAAGATTTGAATATCTTGAAGTATGCGCGAAAAAAAAGACAAACTACTGTCATTTTAAAACCGGCGATTTCTATGGTTTAAAAACAAATTTGTTTCAACCATAGATAGTTTCAACCGCAGAATGTAAGTTTTGTGTTTGTCATGTAATTTTTTGGCCATTTTTTTGTGATCCTCGTATTCCACATTCATCATTACTGTGAGTAAAATCTCGTGTTCCAGTGTGAAGAATTCTTTTTTGAAATCTACAAATATTATTCCTACTTTTTTATCATTCAAATAATCCTAACAATATTTTGAGTATACCCAAATCTTTATACAAACTGGTATTGTATTATTAATACATCGTGCCTTTACGGTTTCCCGCCACAATGTGGTCTGTGCATCTCTGGACCCTTTTTCGTTTTATAATATCGTCATCCGTTACGTCTGTAATAAGGTATTAGAATCCGTCCTCACAAATTATATTTTCGTATGCGTTTATTAATTTATTATTTTTGTTAAGACGCTATACAAAAATATATGCTTGGATATATGTTTTCACTATTGTATTTTGAATAGGTATACAGATATTTTGAAAATAAATTCACGTAGGAAGACAAGCTATGAGTATTATTATCGTTCTGTTATAGTTAAAAAAATATCTGTTAATTAAACAAGTGGCGGCAGCCTAATCTTGAATCAATAAATACTGTTTTTCCCTGTACGATTTTTTTTCCGTCATATCGGTATAATGTTGCGGCCCGCGTAACTTAGCAAACGTGTGTATGTGGCCCGAAGAATAAAAAGGTTGAGTACCGCTGGCCTAGGGTGATATTCCTTCTGCCTTCTGGAGGTGTCTGAACCATTCGAGAAACACCAAAAAAAGCCTGGAAGCCACGAGACTCTTTTCCTAAACACTAGAATAATCCAGAAAGTACCAAAGTATTTCCAGATACGAATAAGAGCCGGCCGCGCGCGGGAGTTGTCGGGAGTGTCGAGAATGTCGAGTGACCGAATGCCGCAAAGTGCGCAGGTGCGCAGGACCTTGCCCAATATGACCAGTCGTGAAATTTCGAAGCGATAAATTACGCGAATAATCGAACAAATAATTGAGTGAAGTTCTTATCTAATATAATTAAAAAACGAAATAAATCGGAGCGATTAAAACAGGATAGAAGGCTGTTCTACTTTTTTACGCAGTGGCTTATATGAGTCGATTAGCCTATCAAGTACATTGTATTTTGAAAATGGCGGTACTTATCAGCGTGACATAGCCGTTTCTTCCAACGTCCTATCGGTGACTGAAATAACTCAGAGAATCAACACGATCTCTCAAAACCTCACCGTGTTAGTCGAAACGACTAACAGTAACCTTCTCGAGTTAAATAAAGTGTTTATGTGTTTACGAGTGATATATTGCAAAATAGTATAATTTAAAGAATAGCGTTAAGTTTAGCTCTCTCTCTCCCCCTCTCTCTCTCTCTCCCTCTCTGTGTGTGTGTGTGTGTGTGTGTGTGTGTGTGTGTGTGTGTGTGTGTGTGTGTGTGTGTGTGTGTGTGTATGTGTGTGTGTGTGTGTTTGTGTAACGTAAGGGATCAAATCAAAGAGTTGCATTTGATATTTATTTTTGGAAAAATATTCATTTCTTAAAAATTTGATATAAAATAGTGAGTTATAAATTTTATAAAAAAATACTTATATATATTAAAATATATATATTTTTTAACGAAATTTTCTAAGTTGTATTACACTTAGGTACTTGTTGCAGTTTTCATTTCTCGAATCTTCAGTGCAAAATTGCAATAATGAGAAAATATAACTCACGTATGATTTAAAACAAAAACAAATAACTTTTAACAAAATTTCCACTCGTTCACACTCCACTCGCACGCACACATGTATACTCGTATGTATTAGAAATGAAGAGAGAAAAAATCGCATGGAGGGGGCATAACGATTTTTCCTCACGTGACGATTTATATCAATCAACTCCCACCGCAAATCGCGTTAAGGAGCTGGCTTTTCGGGCAGTCGACTTGTCGAGCAATCGGCTTTCGGGCAGATAGCTGTCGGGAAGTTGTCCAGCGGATTACACAAATATAAACATTCTTTACAAATTCAATAGTCTTCATTATTCGTATAAATTTTACTATACCTATAAAATATTCAATGAATGTTATAATAAAAATAATTTCCCCTATTTTCAGGATAACAACATCGTTATAATATCCTAAGATAAAATAGAAATTAAATGTCAAGGAATCTGGCAAATTTCAATATTTCTATCGTTATACCAGAATTATTGGATTCAATTTAATATTTGAACGCTTTGGATGAAGAAATTAGTGTATGTGTGAAACAATCTGATTTGCATAATGATGATAGCAACTTTTAAAATAATATTAGTAAAAATTGTATAAATACCTAATATTTATCACGTCAGAATTAACGAAATGTTTAATATTATATAATGGCGGTCGTGATTGCTATCTTGTTTGTTTTTCTTATTAGATTTTGGATTGGACGGACTGGATTGTAGCAAACCAATGGGTATCCGAAATTCTTTCGAAATAATTTTCGACTTAAAAAATCGGAGCACCTGTCCTCTCTTCAAACGAATATACTTACTGGATAAGAGATTAGAAGACGTAGGAATAAAAAAAAATGGTTTTGAAGGTTAGAAAACCTACGAGCAATCTGCTTTTATTATTCTTCTGGTATCTTGCTGGGGTATCTTGCCATGTTTTTACGACCTTTATGGCCCGAAAAGTCGTAAAAACATGGCATAATACACAAACAAGAAGATTCTGAATGGCTGTGAAAACCTAAGAACATGCTTTTATTATTTAAAAAAAATTATTTGTGATGCACCCAACAAATCCCAACTCTCTCGTGTGGAGGTCAAAATTTTGAAACGGTACCGGTAAGTTTTACATACCTAGGATCCCTGATAACAAGCAACAATAATACTACAGAGGAGATCCAGAAGCGCATAGTGAGCGCAAATCGCTATTTTTTCCGCCTACAAAAGCAGGTAAAATCCAGAATGCTCTCCAGAAACACCAATATATAAGTGTACAAAACGCTTATTAGGCCAGTGCTCACGTACGCAGCTGAGACGTGGGTACCAACTAAGAGGAATGAGCGAGCACTGGACGTTTATGAAATGAAAATTTTGAGGCGTATCTTCGGACCGGTTCTAGAAAATGGACTTTGGCGCACACGTTACAACAATAAGCTCTATACTCTATTTAAGGAGCCAAATGTCACAAAATTTATAAAACTGTGAAGACTTCGATGGCTGGGTCATGTGGAGAGAATGTCCGAGCATCAAGCACCAAAGTCCCTGCTGAACTCAAGTCCAATAGGGCGAAGGAGCTTAGGAAGGCCAAAATAAGATGGAGTGACAACGTCCTCAAAGACGTCTCTGCCTTAGAGCTTCGGAACTGGAGAGAGCTGGCCTAGACCGAGATGAGTGGAGGAAAATTATTGAGGAGGCCAAGACCCACCAAGGGTTGTAGTGTCAAGAGTGATAATGATGAAGGTATAGTATAAATTAAATTAATGAATACTTTTTAACAACATACCTTTAGTGATTGCCCATGAAATATAAAAAAGAAAATATAATAATATAAAGCGGAAAGCAAATAAATAGGAGTAGAAAAATACTAAAATATAATATAGTGTAAAAAATAAATATAAATATACATAAATTTTAATCATAATATAAAGTAGAAAGCAATACCACAAGATTAGTAAAGCATATATTTGTATAAAGTGATGATATTTAATTGAAGAATGTTTATATTTATTTCTTAATGCCATGTACATATGATACAATGCGGCTCCAAATTCATAATCCTGTTTTTGTATAGTATTTTAAAAAAATACAGTTCCTTGCCTAGGTTTAAATGAAATTATTCAATAACCTGGCTAATTAAGCAAGACATTATAATATTCACCATGAACGATATTCAAAACTGAATTATGTAAAGCAGGCGAAACCATGAAATTTGTGTGGGATATCTCAGTGGCGTAACCCATTGAGATCCGATCATCAAACGGTATGTATTAATATATTTTTCAGCTATTTTGGTACGTGTTATAAATTACACTTATAACTTATAAGATAACCTAATAGCCCATTTCACGGATGACATTTTTTATGAGATTTTTGATTCGAGAAAATTTTTGAGATACTGAATGTGCTTATAAAGTATATATTTTTTTACTTATAAAAAAATAATGACACGTGGCATTACGAAATCAGTAAAAAAACTTTAAAAAATATTACTTCTTCTTGGTTGATTTATTTAAGATTATCCTTTGTAAATCGATTTTGCTTTATTTTCCTTAGTTGCGTGTTTTCTTTATCCTTATTTATGAAATAAAATATTTTTGGAAATATCTGCTCTATCAAGCTTGTTCCTGGGTCTTTTCAAATCGAACTGTTGAACACCCTTCTCCTAAATGTTTTAGTACTAATACTAATACTACATATATTAACGCTATATGTACTACATACATACATGTTCAAAGAAGCGCCGAAAATATATCTAGAGAGTTAACATATTTAGATAATATTATATTTTAATACTATCTGTTCATACCCGGCGTTGCACGGGTTGAGGATTAAGTGAAAAATGAGTTTGTGGGGGGAAACCAAGATTCCATTGTTTTGCAAAGTCTCTAATAAAAACAATGTTTACATTTAATTTAGGCTAGGATGGATGGGATGTCCAAGAGGAAATGTCGTTTATCTGCCAGGTTTTAAAGAATAAGTATGCAAAATTTCAGATCGGCAAACGGTGTAGATTTGTACAAAAAATATAACAGGGGAGGGGTGGGGTAAAAGAGGAGGGGGGAAAAGCTGTCTTTGTTATCCGCCGGATCCTATAGAATAAATATGCAAAATGTGGGTTAGATCGGTCAAACGGTGAAGATTTGTACAGAAAATACATCAGGGGTAGGAGTGGGGTAAAGGGAGAGATGGTAAACCTTTGTTAAATTTCACCCGCCGTCTTGCCTTGGAGAAAAAGTATACAAAATTTGGGTAAGATCGCTCAAACGTGTAGATTTGTACAGAAATATAGAATATATCTAGGGGAGGGAGTTGATAAAGGGAGAGGGGGGAAACGTTGTATGTGTTACCCGCCAGATCCTAAAGAATAAGTTTGCAATTTTCGAGTGCAATCGTCGGACGGTGTAAAGGGGGAGAGAGGAAATGTCACCATTATCACCTGCCGAGTCCTAAAGAATAAGTATGAAAAATTTGAGTCCGATCGGTCGAATGGTACAGTTTAGAACGAAAATATATCAGAAGGAGAGGAAGAGGTACAGGGGTGGGGGAAATGTCGCCTATGTTACCCGCCGGGTCCTAAGGTATAAGTATGCAACATTTGAGTTGAATCGGACGAACGGTATCTATTTGTATAGACAACAGACAGACAGACATTGAGTTTTACAGTTATAGATGAAGAAAATAATACAAAAGTGTAACCCAAAAATATTTGTATAAATATTATGAACGTAAAAAATTATTATTACAACTACTAAAGAAGTAAAAGTATTATATCTACCTATTAAGTATGTTGATCAACGGGACGTTCGACATTCAAAATTATTGTGACGGATTGGAAACTAAACTAAACTGTGACTGATTGGGAAAGAGGGGAGAGGAAAATGTCGCCTTTGTTATCCGCCGGGTCCTTAATCATGGTATGCAAAAATTGGGTCAGATCGGTCAAACGGTGCAGATTTTCATTGAAAATATATCAGAGGGAGGGGAAGGGGTAAAAGAAGAGGGGGAAATGTCGCCTATGTTACCCGCCGGGTCATAAGGAATAAGTAAACAAAATTTGAGTTGAATCGAAAATACGGTGTAGATTTTTATAGAGAACAGACAATCAGACATTGAGTTTTTTTACGACGGTGTAGATTTTTATAGAGAACAGACAATCAGACATTGAGTTTTTTAGGTGTGTGTTGCTTTTATGTCCAAAAAATGAGATTTTTGAGACGGTGTAGATTTTTATAGAGAACAGACAATCAGACATTGAGTTTTTTAGGTGTGTGTTGCTTTTATGTCCAACAGATGGCGCTGTTTTACAAGAAAAGCATTTTTTTGGTATCGTTATAAATATTTTGTCTCATACCAGTATAAACTTAGGCATCTATCGGCGCTTTTTAGTTTCAAATAATTTGTGCGAAATTGAATGGAACGTTATGTTGTGTCAAAATTTCAAAGCAATAGTTGAAGAACTTCAGGAGATTTAAGATTTTGGACAATCGAACATTTACATTTTTATTTATATAAATAAATTGTAGATATATAAAAACAAAGTAGGTATTCATATACATCCTCGTAGTTCAATGCAACGCTGTGCCAAATTTCAAAGTGAAGAACTTTCAGAGATTAGCGTTTTTATACAAACGAACTTTAGCATTTTTATTTATATAGATTGAACTGAAAGACGTCAAAGGAAAAATACTTTTTTGTTCAAATTTTGTTGCCAGTTTAAACTAAATCACCCGTCACACAAGCTACAGACTTTGAAGAAGGGTTGGACGGCGGTGCAGAGTCTAGTTTGTGAAATTAAAAAAATTGTTAAATTGCGCGGCAGGGCAACGTTGCATTTTCAAAATATAGGTATGGTTAAATCTGTACCACTGATTTTTTGTTGAATATACAATATTAAAATACACAATGTCTCAGAGATCAGCTATCCTGCGCCTCGCCATACATGTACGTCAAATGTTAGTACATTGTCCATGGTGTTCCGTTTGATATTTGGGTGAATTTAAAACTTCTCAACAGCAGTTAAAACTGAATAAATGTTAGCAATAAAACAAATAATTGTAGATATCTATATTTTAGGCACGCGCATGGGTGTGCGTCTACTCTCGTAGTGAAACAAAAGTTGTTTTCTACGTATCTCTAGCTGATCTGAGTGTACATCTCAATAAACATGTCGCTGAGAATTATCTCAACTAAATCTATGAGATTTATCTCATGATGTCTCATTCCATAGACACGGGCCATGATCCACAGCAGATATCTATTACTATCTCTGTTGGCTCTATAACCCCTGGAATAGGGATGGGTCGTCCATGAACGAACTGTTCTTTTAGAACTTTAAGAACAGTTCTTTACTGTTTACTGAACGAACGAACGGTATAGTTCACTTAAGTGAACTGGTCGTTCACTAGTAGTAGTTTAGTCACATAATTCATTCATTAAATTCTGCTAAAATTTTTGGAAATTCATTTTTATTTTGGGAAAGAATGTTGATATTCTTCTTTGACATATCGATATATTTTTTTTTGGTCGCCAAAAGCTTTTTCCCTCAATTTTGTTATATTTTTAGAAAAAGTACATAGAAAAATATAGCTAGTAATTGAAAAGTTCACTTTACAAAAGTAGAAGTAGGTAAAAAACAAAAATTCAAAGAACTACTAAAGGATTTAAAGTAAATAGTTCATTTGACTGGACGTTCTGGTGAATGTAAGTTTATTATTGTTCTCAGTGCAACCAACGTTGGTAGCCCAAGAAGGGCTTTTTTCTTCTTGTTATATTTTGTGTACATCTGACCCAAGTTCAATGCTGCGGTGTGTGCCGCCGGAAATGGCCCTCGCGCTGGGCCAAGCGTTGAAATCCAATAAATCCACTGTATCTGAAGTGCAAATGTAGTCTTTCTCGTATTGTTCTACACTTTCTTCGCTTCGGTCAAAAATACCGAGAGTTTAATTTTCAACCTTCCCTACATCCTGCTCCTGGCGTTAAAACCAGCAAGTGAAAATTGATGAATCACACCTACTATTACTGTTTTTATCCTCTGCATGACAAGGCTCCAGAATGAAAACAAATCTATATGCTGTGACTTATTGACAACTATCGCACACATTTATTTACTGAGTAATAAATCACAGTCGCAATGCAAGGCAAAGAGTAACTGCACGCCGGTACCGAGGGTAACAATGGCATCTGAGCAATGATTTTAGATTTTTTTAGATTCGAAAATAATTGGAAATCGTTCATTAATAGAAAATTAATTCGAATACAATACATGATACAAATAGACAAGAATCTGTCAAAAGCAACGCTGTTTATCTCAACTGCTATATGCAAAGATAAAACTAAAACACAATAGTCTAATTTTATGCTTTAAACACGTATATTACGTATGTATTTATTCATTAATATTTAAAAAAATTATATCACCTAAAAGCCCAAAAATATCTACTTTCACGTACAAAAGTCTAACAGATTAGTCGGGAGAACGCAGAATAATTATCAGAAGTGAGAAACGTGGGTGGCATAAGATATTCGGTCGTATTCTGAAATAAGCAAGCTATTTCTGTATCTTGACAGCTGTATATAACATTGACAATTTTGACGTTTTAAGTTTGACAGGTTTGATATTAATGAATTCAGTCAATCGGAAAGCCCTAAAACGTAAACAAACGTCAAGTTATGAATAATAAGCTTTCTAATCGATCGAATTCATTAATTTCAAACCTGTCAAAATTATAACTTCAAAATTTGCGGTATTACAATTTATGAAATAACTGTCAAAATACAGAAATAGCAATATTGTTGATTTCAGAAAACGGACGATTAATTGTTATTTAATAATAACCGAATTTCCAGTAGGTAGTTATGTTATTTGAATGTAATATTGCTATGGTATTAAAATCAACTTATATTCATTGACACTAACATTTAGTTTTTATTCAATTTGTCAATAGTTAACATTCGAGTTTGGTTAGTATAAGGTTATATTTAGTTATATAGTTATAATTTTTCATAATCGACCTAAGTTACTGTAATGATAGTTCAACTTTTCGCAAAAAATAAGTCAGAAATATTTAAAAAAAAATGCAAATTTTGATATTGCTTATCTCCATAACTATTAATATTAGGTCATGGTTTCTTGAACATTTTAGACTCATAACATAGGTAGGAATCTACCGGTCAAGTTTCTGCTGGTAGCTCTGGTACATGCTGTATATTGTGTATGTGAGATATTTTCAAAATCATACATAGAAATAAAACTGGAAATACCTACATAGGTTCTCTTCAGCGGTCGGCCATTGGTCATATTCTGGTGAAAGGACAAGAAGGCAGATATATCTTCAAGGCGAACGTAGATGATCCATGAAGTCAGAGGAGTCCAATCCAGATTTATAATACCTAACAATGTGGGAAATTTATAAAAAATGCTAATATAGAGCCAGCGACTGCCAGACTTACGTTATAATATCAAACCTGAAATATTTTCTATAGATGTACACTATAGTAGGTAAGAAGGGTTGGATTTTGTGACAATTGAGTTCGAGGGATTTTATTAAACATATTAGTCAGAATTTAATATTTCACAATATTCTGCCAGATAAATATTTAATTTCGATTTTTTCCCCAAACATATGTTTAAATAAAAGTCCTTACTACACGCGCCTGCCGATACCATATACACTTTTTTGTAACTGTATTACCTATTATCTGCCAAAATTTCCCGAACTCAAATGTCATAATATCCAGACCTTGTATATCCACAGAAAATATTTCAGGTTTCATACTTTAATGTAAGTCTGGCGGTCGCTGGCTCCTAATCTATATCGTATCAGAAGAGTTGTAGAACCTTGTATATTTTCTTTTCCTATACCAACAGACAGCCGGCTTAGAAGTAGTCTAAGTTTTAACAGAATTGCCATCTTTTAATGCCATAATTTTACAGACGAAAAATATTAAATTTCCTTAAATATTTTTCTGTTACTAAAATTTTTATTATTATTTTAAATTTGAGCTTATGTTATATGTTAGCCATAAAAATATAGCGGAAATAAAAGGATATTTTATTTCTTACTTACTTACCATCACGCATCACGAGGATAGAGCGCCTCCCCCTTCTGTCCTGACATACGTCTCTCGCTTCATCCACATTCATACATCTTAGCATGCAACCTCAACGGCTTGTTGGGTTGCTGAGGCTTCTAATCTTCCAGTATCTGGTCATACCACGTATTCTGCGGTCGCCCTCTCTTTCTGTATTATATATCTTTCTTACCATTTTTTTTCCATTCATTCGCTCAACACGCCCAAACTACCTGAACGACTTTTGATTTGTATTAATTATGCTGAGATCAGCTTTCATCAGCTATTCATTCCTAATATCTTCATTCTTTACTCTATCACAAATGGATTTGCACACATACGTCTAAGGGATCTTATCCTCACTGTATTCAGTCTGCTTTCTTTCCTCTTCAGGCTAGGTAGGCTTCCAGCTCCAGGCTTCACTTTCATACATCAGTGTCGGTACCAAAATTCCATTATGTACAGCTAGAATTTTTTTTTTTCTTATATGATAATAACATTTTGATGATAATATTTATTTCAATACGAATTCGCTACTGGTTTTCGACACGTCCGTGTCATTTACGTGTATTTTTTAAAACTTACAATTTTTATTTATTTAGGTATTTATATTGTTCTTTATATACTTGTCCTATTTCTTCGTAGTATATTGTGTTTGATATGAATTACTTAACTTATCAATAAAGTAATAAATTAAATTTAAGATTTTTTTTTTGTCGTAACAAATATGTGACTAGCTTTTTCTCTATTTATAAAAGTGATACCCAGAACCGAAGAATATGTAGCCTGAAAACAAGAAGAGCCGACCCCAACACCCTACCTAGGCAATGAGTTGGGACAGTGCAAGGAAGAAGATGCATTACTTTACTTTATTTTTTGTAAAAGTCTTTACTGTACTTTATTTTTTTTAAATAAATTTTACTTACTTACCATCACGCCGTTTCCCCGTGGGGGTAGGCAGAGAGGATAGAGTGCCACACTCTTCTGTCCTGACATATAACTCTCGCCTCATCCACATTCATACATCTTCGCATGCAAGCTCGCCGGTTTTTGAGGCTTCTAACGGGACCATCTTCCAGTATCTGGTTAAACTAGTCATGCCACGTCTTCCGCGGTCGCCCTATCTTTCTGGCACCATCAACACTTGCATTATATATATTTCTTACCATTCTTTCCTCATTCATTCGCTCAATATGCCCAAACCATCTGAGCGACTCTTTTTTAATTCTATTAATTATGCTAAGATCAGCTTTACATTCGTTCCTAATATCTGCATTCTTTACTCTATCATAAATTGATTTGTCACACATACGTCTGAGTATATACATATCTCCACTGCATTCAATATGTATGTATTTATATGTTAATATATTTTACTATTTCATATTTTTCCCAGACGAATTTTTTTCGCACTTTATTAAAAATAAATAAATTTCTGCACCTATTTAAAATATCTACCGGTCAATAATTCCTTTTACGTATGATCTAAGAAGTTTTTGTGTAGGTATACATTTCATTTGGAATTTCCAATTTATTGAATGGTTGACTTCGTTCGTCTCATTAATTTATTGTACCTATAGGTCGGTCAGGGTATATGGAAGATTGTGAAAATAAATTTATATGCTGTAGGTTAGACTCATTGGTGTCTTATTGAGTGTTTCTTGCTTGTATAGGTAATATATTGTACCTAAGATTATCGGGTAGCTTGCGAATTTTTTTTTGTAAATAAAAATAATTAATAACGTTCAAGATGTTTTGACATTTTTTACAAGAGGCAATAGCGACTTAACTTGTTTTAATTAACTACGATTATCAATCAATAATAAATTTATTTCCACTTTTGTGATATTTTGAATAATAACTTTATTGCTCTAGAGATATATTCTTATTTCTAAATAATAATCTAGATAAAGGACTGAATATAAATTAATTTACTACATTAAAATAAATTAAGCCCTTTATATGAAATATCTATCTACCTTTAGTACGTGTGTATTATATAATATATAATGTACTGATGCCGGGTTGTTCTTTTACTTACCAGAGGCAGATGGTGAATACTTTAAAAGTTTTTGGTTCTCTTGTTTTTTACTATCGTCCTTAGCTATAATCTCTTTCATGTAAAACGTGTACAGTCCATCCCTATTACAATGTAGACCTCTTTCCATTTAAGAAAGACAATCGAATTAATATGTGTAAGCCGTGCGTACGACGTACATTGTTTCGTTATATTGGTGTTAATATCCATAAACACCAACACAACGAAACAATATGCCTCGTACGCACGGCTTACACATACAAATTCGATTGTCTTTCTTGATGAAGTAGAAAGAAGTACCTACAAATACATACCGAGAATGAATCTATTTGAAAAATTAAAGATATTTCATGATGATGTCATGTCAAAATTAAAAATAAAAATTGCTTACATTGTTGGGTAATTTGAAAATGTTTTCTGTCAAAAATGTTCTCAGGTTTTCACGGCCATTCAGAATCTTCTGTGTATAGTTTTCTGGGATATTCTGCCGTGTACGTGTGACCTCTCTGGCCTACGTTTCGGATCCCATTGCAGGGTCCATCATCAGGACTGATGTGACATCAGTCATTGATGGATGCGGTAAAACGAATATTGTCCTGCCCGCGAATGGGTCCCCGCTCGCCGGCTCGGCCAGGACTCGCACCCGAGCGCGACCCGCGATCGCGAAAAGCGACGAAAGGCTCAAGTTATGAAAGCGAGAAGCGGCGGAAAGTTTTGCAAGATATTTGTGTAAATGTAATAAAATGTCACGGAGCTGATGATCGGAACCTTCGGCGGTGACGTCACCGTCCAGCAGGGAAATGCGCGAGTCCGGGTTGCCCGCGGAGCCTGCCGCCGCCGGAAGGGGCGAGCGCTATATAAAGAGCGGCGGAGAGAGGCCGCCGAGCTACAGTCGGCTTGCTGGGACGATCAGCGCGACCGGTACAGCTCTCGGTCCATCCGCACCGCGCTCACGACTCTCGACGAGCGCCACTTTCAGTTTCGCTGCCGCGGCCTCCCATTTCCACGATTAATTGACATGTGCACAGTTTCCCGGCATTTTACGCTTCTAATGTCTGTGAGGTAGTGAACTCGAAACACGCAAGCGAATTTATCGAAAGACAATAAAATTGATTGGTGATTGTAAAGAAAAAGTCTGACTAACTGTGGACATCATGCTACTCAGGATAACGCTGTAAGTAATTTGAAACGCAATATTTAATCATTAACCGTGTCTTCAATTATGTACATTTATTAGATAGCGCGCATCCGCACGTCGAGGTGGACGGTAATTTATTTAAAAGAGTGTGATTTGTATAAAACACAAAGCCGGTTTACCTTTCGATCGGCTCGCCGCTCGCTCTAGAGATGTGTCTCGCAGCTATTCCTCAGTTTCAAACGAGAGTAATGTTAAAGGTCAGTAGCAAAATAACTTTCGCTTTTTCAATAGTCCCCATGGCCGTCCGAGGCGGCAGCACCTCCGGGGTTCTCACTCGCTCGGCATCCGACGGTATCACTTGCTAAATGTCCTTCTAGGTGGAAAACTTCCTGGTTAAAAACCTGACGCAGCCCGTAATTACACTGCATTCAATTATACTGAATAACTCGGGGATTTATCACTATATTTAAATGTTTTTTGTATGCAAAATTGTAATAATACACGTAAATGTACGTCCTTACCTTGATAAGTTGCGATCTGTCACATTTCTTGGAACGGGCGGGACGCAAATTCGCATTTCACTGGGGCGTGATTGGACTCGCAATATTCCAAGTTCCACGTCATGAAGCTTTTCTTGGGAGCTGCGAAATATATATTTTTTGGATTATTTATTAAGAAGTTATTACTAAATGTTTTGAGGTAGGTACGAGTTTATCAATTTCGAAATTGATACAAGTTTATCCCTTCTTCTTTTAATTTAACAGTCGCCATAATTTATAAAACTTAACTGTAAATAATCCTTGTGCGACAACATTATATCAACTTTTGCTAATACGATCAGGTTGCCTTCTTGTCTACCCGTTAAGTGAGCCAGCTTATGTTAATATCTACGGTGTATGATATAGGTACAATGCATTCATATTTTCGATATTTTTACATTATAATAATGTTCACTGAATATGAAAATTTAAAATAATAATAAAATGGATAAATACTAGTATACAGTTATATCCTGATGAAGGGGCCATGGGCTCTGAAACATGTTGATATTTTTCTATACAAAAGTGGTGAAAACAAAGTTTATTTTTATTAATTATATTAATAATGTCACCACAAAATTATTTGGCTGTTTTTGAAGAAGAAAGTACTTATCAGTAGCTTAATAAGTGTTTAAATAAATGTTTTTAATTTTAGTAATGTTATTTTGAATTTGAAACATTCGTGTTATTTGTCAACCTAACCAAAAAGGGTTTTAAGGAAAAAGATGTAAAAAATATTATAACACGTTATGAATCGGGACTGTAAATCAGGTATCAAGGCAATCACATGACTTTTAATATACCTACGTGCCCGTATCAATATTCATGCATTCACCGAATCAAGAGTTTAAAACCACAGCCTAGTTGAACTGTGGACTTAAGACAACATTATAATAAAAGTTCAAAATCGTTCAATCTCAATTATTACTGAAGAAGTATATGACTTTGTATCTATCTCTGCCAAGGCAGATATGCATGATATAATTTTTTTTTCTGTGCCATCAGTTAAATTATAAAAAGCAATGAATATATTTAAAAAAAATTATATTCTATTGTGTGCAATAAATTTAAAATTATCAACAAAAATGATTTGTGGTCAATTATTTCATTGTTTTTTCACTATCGAAAAAATCGCACGTTATTTAAGACCACCTGACGCCTCGTTTTCCAAACTGTATAAAAAATATTTTTGATATAACTGGATGGAGATAACATAGATGACAAGTTGTATTATTTTAAAAATGTGCTGCTGTGAAATTTAATTTTTAAGTTTGAGACATTGATGGACGTGACGCGTTAATATGACCGACTGGTTTGTGAGCGAAATGTAATTTCTGCCTTGAGCCAAACACTCGCGAAAATAAAACCCGCCAGCAGGACTGTCACTAAAATAAATGTTACATTTTAAGTAAGAGTACCTGGTCGAAATTAAGAAAATAGTTTCACAAATTTGATTGTATAACACATATTTAACAATTTTTAATCCAAGCTAATGAATTCATCAATGAAATCAATTTAGTATTAATTTTGTAAATTATTCGTATTAAATTAATTTTGTAATAATCGTTTGGTAATCATTTATATACGTACTCCCGTGAATAAATCTTAAAATTAATATTGCAGAAATCGAAGAGTAATTTCCGCATCAATAAATTAATAATTCGTATAATTATTTCAAGTATTTTAATGCCTATTCAACAGTTATCGGGTGACGTACTGTAATTCGTCATTTAAAAAAACATATCTACTTTTTATGCATAAAAGAGATATTATTTTGAAAATATATGCCTGAATTGAATGATTCTTACAACACTTTTTATAATGTAGCTTTTTATAAAATTTGTATTTTCATGATTGATAGTACAAAAAAAACTTACTTAAAAATTTAAATCTAGCATGTAGACCGAAATAATGCTCACCCCCATAATCATCACCATCAACCAACTAATGTTTCTACTAGACGGTACTAGTGTTTCCATTTCTCGCAATTTTGCAAACAATTGGTATTACTGTTTGCGGTTGGATAATTTTTCATTAAATATTATCGGAATCAAGAATAAAATTTTCCAAAAAATCACAATAAATTCCCTATCATCCTGCCCATGAAAATTTTATAGGTCGTAAGAATCATGCAGATTTCGTCTGCGTATGAAAGAAAATGATTTCCATTTTTCTTGAATTACCCAATGTAAATAGAGTTAAATTTAAAATTGAATGGCCACTATTCAACTAATTTAATATAATTTTAATTTTAATTAAATCTGATAAGAAAACGAGACCAATATTTGTACATCCGTGTATATCTACTTAATATGTACGTATACGGAGTAACGCAATACAAGTTTTATACATATTACCAATATTTATACATCAGACCGCAATTTTTTTAAATGTCTGGCAAAAAATGAAGAAATACTGATTAATGATTGAATAATTGCCTTTTTTAAAATTAAAAAATTAAAATGCAGGAAAACACTATTCGTTTTTGACTTTGATAAAAAAGCCAAAGTTGAACGCATATTACAGAGGCCATACATTTTTGATATACATACGTATACTATCATTATCTTGACCTTGCGTTATTTTCTTACATGTCCTCGTTTCTTTCTTGGTCTAACCGTGCATTCATTTTGGCGAACGCATTTCTGTGGCATTCAATATGATTTATTCCGGCCACTGCCATTTCCGCTTTTTGCTTGAAAAAATACCTGTTGGTGCTAAGATACCATAAAAAATTTTAATTTGAAAATTTTTAAGTACGATGAACTTAAACATTGCTAAACTTCCATCGATCAACCGATTAAATATAAACTAATTCTAATTTCTCGGAAAACTATTTTGCCTGTAGATTTCTAAAAATTGAATTATCTATTTTTTTCTTGATTACAATATTTATTAAATATTTTTATTAATTGCCGCTTATGTAGTAGGCACTAGCTATTTTTTTCAGAATATTTTGAGTTTGTCCAAATTTTTCAGAATACATTATTGGATTTTGTCACAGGGATATCATTAATCAAGACATATTATAGATGTCTTACAGGGACAAAATTAGATATTTTTTTATGGGAAAGTAGATGCCGGTCGTGATAATGATAATTACAACACACATAAAAAACAGGTTGTAAAATTTAAAGATATACAATTTTCAAAAATTTGGTAGACATCGTATTCTATCATGGTTGGAAATGGTGAACGTTAAATTTCGTAAAGTGTACGAAATGTCGTAAGCCCTATGAATACCCAAAGACTTCCGTACGTACTTTCCTATAAAAAAAATATATAACTAGAAGTCACGGTCTGTTTAGATTCCAAATTTAACCAATCGATAACTACCGTGCGTCTACTCTATTCTCAACTGTACATATGTAAAGAAACACCTTAAGATATTAGAGATAAATAATAATAATTTTTTAAATACAATGTTTACAATTTATTAATGTTAACAGGTTTTCCCAAAAACGATAATATTAGCGCAAAACTAACTCCGAGATCTGAGATTAGGAATAATCATTGCTGTAATGAGTTGAGTTGAGTGGCTTTCGATTGTTCTGAAGAGATCATTTGAGGCCATTATTGCAGCACGCGCAATCATCTGAGGCCATGGATTGCAATGCCCGCAATCTCTTTCAAAATTATGCACACATCAGGTAACACGCTCTATTTTTGGTAGCTACGCATTACTAGTTTGTAATTGTCATAAATGGTTGCACTCTCAGCGAACATAGCTTTGATGATGGGTTCCAAAAAGTGATAAACGAACGACGTGAATCCTGTCGATATTTTAACAAAACATTTGGACGAATAGAAAAGGCGTACTTTTATTGCTTCTTGTATTATGGAAACATGAAATTTCGCAAGAGAAAGGCAGACAGCGCTATACAGAGATGGGCGGCAATGCAGCTCCAGAGTGATTGAACTGAACTGGATGTCGGCCTTGTCATAACTTCCTCGTGTATAATTAGTATTAAAAGGTGACATTGGGAAACCAGAGATGGTAGCTTTTGGAGAAGGCAATTATGTATTAACAGAACGTGTTTACTTTTCAGCATTGGTTTGTGCGTCATCATAGACATCACAAAATATTTTCCCCACGTAATGAAGATTATTCAATCACATGGCTTCTTATATATATGCTTAATATTCCGTTTTAAAATATAGAGGTATCATTATCAGCAGCGAAATCAATGTGTACTGTCATAGGAAGGACCATAAATGTCTTTAGCATAGTCCCTTCAAATATTTGAATAAACACAGATCATAGAACATATAAACAACTATCAAAAATTAAATAATGTGTGGATGTTCTTATGGAGAAATTGGTGAACGTTGCATTGTGTAATGTGACCATTTGAGCCAGCTCATACACGCCATATTAAAGCTTGTGGCCACCCTACAAGATTTCCCATATAAATATCTTCGTTTTTGTGATTTGTGTAACATATAAAATTTATCTTAAATCTATACCTATAAAACTCAATGTCTGTCTGTCTGTCTGTTTGTTTGTTCTCTATACAAATCTACACCGTTAATCCGATTCGATTCAAATTATGCATACTTATGCTTTAGGACCCGGCGGGTAACATTGGTGACATTTCCCCCTATTATTTTACCCCTTCCCCTCCCCTGATATATTTTTGATGCAAATCTGTACCGTTCGACAGATCGGACTCAAAATTTGGAAACTTATTCTTTAGGATCCGGCGGGTAACATAGGTGACATTTTCTTCCTTCCGTTTTACCCTTTCCCCTACCCCTGATATATATTCGATGCAAATCTATACCGTTCTAATCGAACCTTTATTACCCCCCACAAATTTATTTTCTACTTAATTCTTAACCCGTGCAACGCCGGGTACGAACAGATAGTAATAAGTAAATATGTTTCCTTTAAATATTATTAATGATGAATATTTACTTAAAAATTTATTTGAATCAGAACAGAGATGTTGGAACAACAATTACGTTCGTCAGGAATTTTTAAAATAACGATGTGCAAATATTTGTTAATAATTTCACTTTCCTTAATATTTTTCTAAATGTCAATTTTGAGCAAAAATATATTCAGCGTCAAGGTAAACATAGTGCACGATGTGTATGTTCAGTCATATTTCTCTGTGTTTCGTGTGTATTATTTGGCTGACCTTTAATAACCGGTCAGTGTATGCCTGAAAGCTGATCATTAGTGCTTCATTTTACTTGTTATGCATTGAGAAATTACAAATCAATCTGATACAATCATTAGTAACTTCACGAATAATTAACGAGACTGGTTTATATTACCTAATTAAATGAACCGTAAGAATTGTAAAAAGGATAATAAATATCGGCATAAAAAGGCATAACTACTACATTTTTGATAAATTGTTCACCCTAAGAATTTACGAAATAGACTAAATTTAAAAAATTAAAAGGAAAAAAAATCATTTGAAATCAAGTCTTTACAGCACCACAGCGCATTTTACACGCAAGAATGGTTAACGCAAGAAACAATAATAAGTAGGCCTACATTGGTAGGGAAATATTAGTTTAGGCAGTACCTATTATTAATATTTCTTTCGTCCACCATGCAATAAATACACGATTTTGCAACTTTGGAAACCGCGAAAATAGTTGTATCGTACAACTAGGGCATTGGGTTATTTGATTCTTTATTTATATCGAGTTATGAGAAAACTCGCTTTTGCGTACGTAACAGTTGACTTTCTATTTCGATTTTAAAGTTTGGAAATAATTTTGTATAGATTTCTAAAGGTGTGCATTATATTTGTCAAAAAATCGTCAGAATTGTTGTAGTGCGCGAGTTGCCAAATATCTTTTTTCAGTGTTCTTTGAGTTATTCAAGCATTCCGAACACTCACGTGGAGAGAAATAGTCGCCCTAACAAATAAACCACCTCGCCACTATTTCGTACGAGCCGAGAAATTAATTGCATAAATATTTATACTCTCGGTGGCTAAACCAGAAAACCAAGCTCATTCTAATCACCAGGCACCTATCAAGTTTGCCAGCACAGCACAACTATTTTCTCCTAATTTGTAGTAGAATACTTTAAGCGTACCTAACGTTCTCTTTTACATCATAATTTTGGTAGTATGTAGACTTCTTTCCATTTAAGAAATACACTCGAATTGGTATTTGTAAGCCTATGTGTATACGATGCACATTGTTTCGTTGTGTTGGTATTTATACCCGTAAACTCCAACACAACGAAACAATGTGCTTCGTACGCACGGCTTAAAATTACTAATTCGATTGTCTTTCTTAAATCGAAAGAGGTCTACATGTATTTTAAGGTAACAGAATACACTATATTCAAAAGATCTTTTATCAAAAATTTTAGTAAAATAATATACATATTTTTTAAAATAGAAATGCGAACACGGAAAACGTGTCGTATCAATATTCTTACTATTCTCAAACTAAGCTAAACGCTTGTGCTATGAAAATAGGACTAACTTGCTAGTATGGAGTGAGGTTCAAAACCACGATCTTTGGATCACAAGGCGAGAGTCCTCACCACAAGACCAACAAGCTACTCGTAGATAAATATTTGTTGACTAAATATTTCTTCAAACATAATTATTTTGTTTTATGAAAGATTATGTGTGCATGAGAATATTCCGGCCCCTTTCAAGTCTACCGGACTTAGTAATTAGTTCGGTAGTCACGTAGCCAAAAATATTTCCAAAATGTTATTAGCTTACAGAATTTTAAATATGCGGAATGTCAATAAATGTACTTTTAAATTAATTAGAATTTAATTCAGTTTAAAATGTTGGATTTTTAAAGCTGGAGAGATGTTTTTAAATATGAAAAAGTAGAAAGTGCTGATTAAAGTGGTGATGATCCAGCAAGTCATAAATTTTACACTTATACCGAAATTTAAAATTTTGAGCTTGCAATGGAAAATATTAGAAATTTAACCCACTTAATCAATAAATTCTTATGTTCGAATTTATTTTTTATTTTAATAGTTGTTTAATAGTTTTAATAGTTTTTTGCGATGTATCTATATTGATAAATAAAGAGGTAAAGTTTAGATGTAAGAGGTAATCTCCGAAACTACTTCACAAATATTTAGAACGGACTTTTAAGTTGGAAATCGGTTATATATTTATTATCCCGTTAAAATAAAAGGGCTTTTTGTGGTGACCTATTTTACAACTAAAATCGACGAAAAATGGTCGAGCGATGCGTTTTTTACGAACGCTGCCTTAAAGATAAGAGATATTTAAATACTTTCTGTAGGGAAGTTGTAAAACTCAAAAAGTTCTTTAAAAAAATATGCGACAAATATACATATCTCTCTCTATGTATCTAAATATGAATTAAAGTTACTAAAAATTTAAGCGTGCGAAGCCGCATGGTTAAGCTAATAATTATATAAAATTGCTCCACAGTGATATTAATCAAGTGTAAATTAAAGAGTCCTTACATTAAACATAAAATTTAGATAAAGAGCATATTTTTATTGTAAGGTTATTATTTCCGTACACTTTAGATATCTATAATTTTCTATTTTTGCCAAAAATTTTAAAAAGCATTTAAGGAATTTTTATTAAAGCGCTTGTGCCCGATGTTGATTTCGTAACTCCACATTTTGAAACATGACCGTTTATATTCAATATTTACATATTTGTTCGGATGAGCAATATATGAATGATAAAAGGTCAATATGGCCGACGAAGTAGTTGCATAACAGAGAGAGAGAGAGAGAGAGAGAGACCCTCGCTTCACATCTTCGTTATTTATCGCGATTGGAAATGTTAAATTCCTACAAAAGGCCTGTTTCGGAATATTCATCTCTGAATTTCTCATTTTGATATCTGCAATACACTTGCATCTAAAACACAAATCGATTCGGCTCTCGTGCATGCATTGTGGAATACTTATTCGTCTTCCGTATTACACGGTATCATTGCATTATTATTTTTCTTAATTAGGTACAAGGCAAGCCACAAATCACTGTTTATGCCCGTGTTCACAGAAGAGATTTTTAATTGATTTTCTCGACCCCTTGATGCGGATTCTGCTCCTACGAGGTTCTTTCAGACTCTCGGCTTCGGATTCTCCGTATACACAACATAGAGTTGTACGTCAAATGTAAATCCATTACCACTGATGTTTAGTTACTTATGTGAATTGGGATGTCCCTAGCAAGAGTTGAAAAAGAATAAATGTTAATAGCTTTTGTTTGTCAAATTTTCAGAATAAATAGAAGTGGGTTTACATCTATCTAATGCTTATCTTTTAGTTTATCTTCTTCTTCTTCTACCCTTTATCCTATTGGGTCGGGGTCCCTGCACCGCAAAGAAGGTTCCAACTTTTCCTGTCTTGGGCTTCGCTCTCTACGTTAGCCAAATTTAGTTGCAACCCCTTTACATAGAAGTCCTCCAACTGTTTCCGCCAGCCCCTCCTAGGACGGCCCTTTGGTCTTCTGCCTTCTGGTCTTGCCTGGAATATCCGCTTTGGCAGTCTAACTGCCGGCATCCTCAACATACGTCCCAGCCACCCTAGGAACTGTGATTTCTCGATAAACGTTAATAAGGGTTCTACTTCGAGACATTCTCTTATTTGAATATTTCTGATTCTGTCCCTTCTGGTAACTCCTGCTATTTCTCGTAGAAATTTCACCTTATATATAAAGCGGGTTCTTTCGGTCAAGATCCAGTGCTCGTGGATTGTCTCTATTTGGTTTATCTCCCGATCAAAAAACTTATACACGGAATTGAAATTTATTACATCGTATATATTTACGTGGATACAAGCCATTATAAGATAAAAACGTTGGGAATTTTTTTATTATTTTATCTGTGCGCTACTAACGAAGTATCAAAATTCCAAAATTCAAGTTAGACATTTCAATCATAAGATGCCGATTTTCAGATCATCTTCTTACTGAACCTCTTGGGTATATTAATGTATGCCATCATACCTTTTTTCAAATGCAATAATTTGGTCGCGCCAGATTCCAAGCGGTTGTCCCTGACTTCTTAAACTATCGGCGCTTTGATACCGACCACATCTTTTCTGTTGTATTTTTAAAATTAATAATAAATAACATTTTTTGACTAAATATATATACTTATTAGACAAAAAACTGTTTAAAATATTTAATAAATAAATATAAAGTTTAGTGACCAGTATTGTAAAAATAATAAGACATTCTATTAGCCGTCCTGTTTTGGATCCATGTTTCGATGCTATACAGATATAAAAATATTTATATTTAATACATCAAATCATACACACAATAGTGTGGTCTGCTTGTGGCTACTGGCTTACCATCACGCCATTTCTTTGCAGGGATAGACGGATATCATGAAAAACCATTTAGGTTATAGATTTTTTACATATTATATTATCTGAGTGACCGTATAGTGTCATAAAAATTGGAGAATCCTAATCAATTGAGTATTTTTCTCAACAAATCGAGTGTGCGTGATTCTAAATTATCTGGATATATATAGATATAGATACAAGCACAAAATGTCTCAAAACAGCCGGGACGTACTTATTTATACATACATATATGCGTAAAGTTGCTATGAGAAATGTCAAGACGTCTGTCAAATGTCATCACGTCAATATTGACGAAGTGTACATTGTTATATAATAATATAATAGCGGTCAACACAAGATTATTAAGATGATTTAGCAATTTTGTTATTCCGACAACCAGGGGAATGTTTTATTATTAAAAAATGTAATGTTTCAATCAGACATATCGTATTAGTATATAATGTTCTTCTGTTTCAATTCACAAATAAGATAAAAATCAATTGGTTTTTTAAAATAATTTAATGGAATGAAAACGAATTATATATGTTCAAATAGCGTTAATATCAGTTATAATAGCATAAGGTATTTACTATTGTGATAATCTTCTTTATCTGCACATATGTAAAAGATTTCTCATTAAATAAGTATTTCTGTTACACTTAAATTATTATTTGAATGTGAAATATCATTGTCTATGACGTGCAGTAGAAGAGTAGTTTATACTATTTAACAAACTCGAGTTTGATTTCTAGAATTACCCTAGTTCGTCTCAGAACTGTCGATTAACTTTAATATGAAATGTAGGTAGGCTGGAATAAATTATCGTTCCGTTTGTATACCGGTACCGATTCTAAACCGGTTTTATTGATTGCAGTTAAATAGCCTCACGCTTCATTTCATTCCAAGTGAAATATTAACGAAACACACCTATAAGTATGCATTAACTATTTTCAAATATGAACTTAAGTTTTTGACAATTTTAATCTTTTTTGCGGCATCTCAAAATTAAATCAGAGCATTTGGTGACCTCTGTTTGAATGATATTGAACATCCACGAATAAGCTAAGTAAACCTTTTATATTCTTGTCTAAGGCACTTTTTCTTGTATGTTTTAAAGTACTCTTAATGAAAAATGATTTCATATTTTTTTGTACTTGCAACTTATTAATATTAATGCGCTGTAGAGAATAAATGAAATACATCTATCAAAGAGTCGAGTATTGTCACAAGTATTGAAGTGAAACGGATCATTAAGGCATATATCAAATATCGGAGTACATAATATTATCGGGTGTCTTGATCACGTAACTGGATCAAGGCTAAATGCTGTATTTTTTACGATAAAATAAAGGTTTCAGCAAGGTTCTCCAGTTGTCTGTCAAATATCGATAAGTTAACAGGTTGTGACAAAAAATCATGTTAATATTGGATATGTTAATATTGGACAAGCAGTTAAAAATTTAACGAAATCTGTATATGCACACAATAAATGATATGTGGGGTATCAAATTAAAGGCAGCAATATCCAAAAAAAATGAATGCAGTTATCGAGGATTACTAATTTATAATGGTACTGAATTCGTTTTTTTATAGGAAAAATAGCCTATAAATTGATGGGAAACATTAAACATTTTTGAAGGAATAGATACATACAATGTACAATTCAGTACATTCTAAATTAGTAATCCTCGGTGACCATTCCAAACATTTTTTTAATCTTTTGGATATTGCTACCGTTGCCTATATTTAGTATTTCAAACAATATTTAAAAGTGTCACTATTTAGTGATCATCGAATGGCACCATCGAATCCTTATTCAAACACGATTTTATGACCATCGAATGGCACCGACGAATCCTTAACCAACTTTCGTAGTTTTTTGTATTGGTTCCTAGCGCCCCGGCCAAGGATAACAGCATTTTTTTTGAAGAAACCTGTATTTATGTAACACATTTTAATGTATTTACGTCAGTTTTAAAACATCTTTAACACTAGTTTCTTAATATTCAAATGATTATTAAAATCTCCTTGCCTGACAAAAGCGGACATTTGAATCGTTACTCAACTTACCGGCCGTAATAAATTGATAAAGATGTTTTATGCGATAAATGAAATGTTTCGGTTTTTGAAAAAAGTCAATTGTGTGTGGATTGTATATGCAGTTTTTCACCGACCACTTTCTCCGCGGACGGGGAAATGTATTCCGTTTTAATAGTGTTATTGTGCAGCTCGGGGCTATGACGCAACCCGAGGTGAAAATAAGAAAATATATTCAAAATCTCTCTTCGCGAGCCGCCGCCAAGACGCGCTGCACGTGACCTTGAGCAGTCACGTGATCGGTGAGAGTGAAGACATGCGGGAGTGGGGAGGAGTGAAATGAGTCGAGGGCAGCTGATGAGTTTCGACACATGGAACTGGCCCAACCCTGATGTTTTACGACTGCGCGCGAGGAATGCAGCTATCCCCGACGACGGCCGGCGGCCTGTATCTGCGCTTGCCATCTCGCTTATTTGTTTATCGCGAAGTGCATAAAAAGTTTCGACATCAAAAAAAACATTGATTCTTGCTCTACCTCCTTAGGTTCGATTTATACACTTGACAAAACAGTCATTTAAAATGAAGTTTCATGTTTACTCATTTCTTTTTTTTTAAACAAAATTTAGTTTATTCTTAATTAAATCTATATAACAATTTTATATAAGCAAAACTAAAGATGTTTAAATAGCAATAACTATTCTGTATTCTCTAATCATCGTTTGGAAATAAACCATTATTTTGATATTAACAAGGGTTCAGAAATGTTACACAAAAAACAAGGAAATAACAAAAAGTAATAATAGCAAATTAAATATTATAAATAACCAAATCCTTATTGCAAATAGTAAAGTAAGTAATATAGACGGTCACTCAGGCCGTTGCTTTCAATTTTAATTTTTAATATATGTTATACCCTGATTAAGGGACCGTTGGCCCCGAAACATCTTGATATTTCAATAAATAGTGCATTTTTTATACAATATGTTTTCTTTTAATTAATATACATTTCATTCAATTTGGCGCAAGTCTCGAATAACGGATAGCTTTGAGATAACTGAAAGACGACCCACGGATTGAAATAAACAAATGCATTTATTCGTATCGAAATTGACAATTGTTGGAAATTTAGTTAGACAAAATTGGAAATTGACAATTGACAAATTTATAATGTGTGTTTGTGTACGTATTGCAATCAATAATGTTATGTATAATAGTAGAACGGTTTTTTACATTTTTTTCAAATTAGCTTGCTGGAGAAGGTGAGCGACTCACCGCAGTGGTATTGAAACAAGCAAAGGATAAAGTGTAGGGGAAACCGTTCCCGATAGGTGAACTTTAACAGGTAACGGGTATGGACACATTAGAAATAAACATCCATTTACATGTCGTTGGGGCAGGTAGGCGATTTGCCTGACCCACCCCAAACTAAATTTTCCTACCTATCCTAATCTTAATTTAAACTAATTTGTTGTTCCCCAACAGATAAAGATTCCTAAATAATAAATAAAACTATATCCGGGTTGTAGTAACATTATGCTTATTCGAATATTGTTATCAATATTTGAGTAAGCGTATACAAATTTGAATAAGCAGAATACAAAAATGTCTTATGGTCAAGGAAATAAACAATGTGACAAAAAATTATTACATTCGTAAAAAAGATTTTTTGTTGAATAAATCTATCTCTCTACCAGTAAGATGGCCACTGCGGGGCCGAGTTCCTCGTCGATGAAGCGTTGCCACTTATCGAACTTGAAACAACCGGGCCTAAGTAGGCAACAAACAAATGGCCGTTGCCTACCTACCCACTCGCCCGTCGGCCCCGATCTCCCCTACGCTCACCCGCTCGTACTGAGTATTCTCATCGAGTGTCTCTTCGGTGCTCGATCACGTTTAAGTATTCCTCACGCACGAACAAGTCACGAAGCTATGCCAGATGTAAGAATCCGAATATGCGCTGGCTCACAAAGTCCACGTGTGCCCTGTGTGAATTCAGAGAAAAGGATTTACCACTGGCCCGTTTTCTACGGAGATACACAGAATGCAAGATACTACACTCTTCGATACACTTTTCTTCCACTTCGATCCATTTATCACACCTTTTCACGCATCTCGTCGATCTAACTGAACCGTCTCTCTGGTCCATATCATATATCCGCAAAATCTGCTAATTTTTTTGTACACGGGTTTTTTAAGAGGTAAAGAATTTTAAAACAGAATAAAACACATCAAAATGGCCTTAGAGTGGCTGTTGACTTTATTGTAAAGATAAATTTATTTAATAGGTTTTTTTAAGGGTTGCTTTTCGAATTGGCGACACTTTTCCAGCGATAGCCAAAATAGAGAACGTGTCATGATCAGATTAACTAGATACTATCAGATAGTCCTGTTAGAAGCCTCGAAAATCATCGAGCCTGCATGCAAAGATATATGAATTGCGGTTGTGATGAGAGTTCTGTCGCGGATGTGATGAAAAAAAGTAAGTAAGCGATTAAGTATGTAAATATGTAAGGTAGTAAATCCTAAGATCATCCTTATTTAGACGTTTTTTTTATCGCCCAAAAAAATTTAAATTTATTATATTATTCAGTGCTTAATTAGGAATTACTAATATAAAACGAAAAATAACTAATTAAACTGAAAATAAAATGACCGATGGTAGTGACGGATTCCTTTTGTACCAGTCATTACGAGTGTTCGGCATTTATAAAACAACCTTTTTTACGAGAGCACCAACAATCTATTCCTGTTAAAGCGTGAATGTATTTTTAAAAGCTTCTACGATGGACAATAGTACCGTGATAATGTATTCAGACACAGTAAGTCCTATCTTATTCATCACATTCAGGAATCACTAAACGTAACGCCGTGTTGCACTGTTCAAATACCAAGTGATTACGACGCTTGAATATTGTCGTAGTTTAAAATAAATAGTTATATTAAAATATATTGCTTTTATATGCGCATAGATAATTTTCCGCGTTTTACAGTTAAGTTAAATGACACTTCTTTGGACCGCTTCACACGAATACTTTTTACTCCGATTTACTTTGTCGCAAACATTCACTGTGAAAAATTGTAAATTACTACTTTTCTAACATTATTGATTTTTGACGTTAAGTAAATCAAAACGTTTAGTGTAGATATCGATCGCTCACTGTGTCTCGTCTTTATAAAGAGAAAAATTATTTATTTATTTATCAACGCTCCAGTAGACTCTTGCAGTATATATAAAGTACAAGAATTTTACGTACCTACCTAACAAAAAACAAGTTTTATAATAAACTTATTCGAAAGAGAAATAAATAATCATTAAAACATTTTGAAAAATAAATATATATAAATAATTAATTATTATTATAAAACAAATAGTAATAATTAAAACCTTAAAGAAAATAGTAATAAAGATTTTAATAGATAGAAATGAAACATATATAAAAAAGAAATGAACAATCATTAAAATACTTTAATATAAATAAATACATATGAACACGATTAGTATAAAAGTAAACAATTAAAAATTTAACAAAATAATAATAAAGTAAAAATAAAGATTTGGAAGTAAAAACCAAATTCAAAACGGTCCAGATTTGAAGAAGAACAAATAATAGATAAAAATTGAGTTCATTAAACTGTTCTTAATTCTATTGGCGTATTCTAAGTCTAAATAATTATTTAGTTTTAATATGCTCTTACACCGAAAAATATCAACGAATTTTAAGAACTTATCTCCAGTGCGATGCATGCACGTCATCGGTGAGTTTAAGGCATAATACAAAGCCTTATTCATCTCTATATATATATATATATATATTGAAGAAATACGCATTCCACGATGATCTGGTCTGCGCAATCACTCCTGTGGAGTTGAAGCCGGACAACGGCCCGAGTGACCGTCTATATCCTCAAGGATAATTCGCAAAGACCAAATCCGCAGAACAGAAAATAGCGTTTAATTGCATGGAATAATTTCCTACTAAAAACACGAATTTTAATAATATCTAACAAGCAGAAAGCAATTAAAGCAGGATAATGGCTACGACCTGTGTCCGTAACACTCTTGATTTTCAATGTTGGAAATTATTCAAATTATGTACCATGACGCAAAACTGCGACAACGTCTAGCGGCGGATTCTGAATTTTGCTCAATAGAGTGGTGTCTTGCCGGGAATTTGAGACCGCAACGATATGATTTTTATTTCTAAATATGGCGTTTTAGATGTAACAAATTTAGATCTAAAAAATATTTTGATATTACCGTATTTATGATAAATACAGAGTGCACAACATCATATTGTATTTGTAGTATAAAACGATGTATGGTATTTTGAATCCTCCTATTTAAAATTATATTTTGATCACTATTAAAAAATTATAACAAATAAGCAAAATCATTCCACAATTCAAAACACGTCAGTAAAACTTTATTTCATATTTATGTCTTAATTCGTAAAAAAAAATTATACACATCGGTATCTATTTTAAATTTTAATCCCAATTTATAAGGTGTGTTTATATTTACTATTAAAGAAATCAAAATCATAATCACTTATGTAACATCATATTAAAAGATCATAATATAAGAATTAATCTTTGTTCTTCATAAATAATATTTACTACAGAAAATTGATTCACAGTATAAATTCATATTGTCTTGGAAAAATATTGAGTCTATATTTTATTTATAATACCTACTTTTTGTGGACTATGAAAAAAGAATAACAAATTATAAATTATCTTGACTTATTTAAAAATTGAAAATTAAATAACATTGATCATATATTCCTCTTCCCCTCTCCCTAAAGCATAAGAGTAGGTAAGTCTCTTTTTGGGGGGGTACAACGATAAAATTTATGTACCCTTATAGTTTTAATAGACTACTATTAAAAAAGTGATAAAACTGCTTGTAATATTAAATAAATAAAAAATAATAAAATTTGTGCAACACCACATTACTTCTACTAAAATCAATTTGATTTTCACTAATTACTATTCACCTTGAACTAGAGATGAATCTTGTGATTCCGATTCTAAGAATTGTGTGTACACAGCTCGGCGGTCGACGCCGCGCTCTTTTTTTATTTCTGTTATATATCTACCCAGAGTAAAATACGTAAATAATAGACCTATGTATTTTCTACAATTATAAGTTTACCTTAAACCTCGTGAGTTTAATTGGAAGCCAACATGGTTAGCTAAAAGTGCATCCTTTCATTTTGAAATCAAGTATCATGTTGGTTCGCTTTGCAGCGCGTCTTACCACAAAAAACGAATAGTTTATACATACAATTTAATAAACCATTGTTAAGATTATTAATTATTTTAAATGTCTATTAACTGTCGGGTCTCTATAATGATTATTCGAAAAATGAATGTGTGTTAGTGAAACTTTCTATCCGGAATATTGTCTCGAGTGTGCAGTTAGTGCGGTGGTGTTGGAATATCGGTACAGAATATTTAGATACTCACTTGACGGGAAACACAGCTGTTCGGTCTTCAGTTTATGTTTCTTTCCTGGGATTTCCACTGGACATATTTATACAATATACAAGAGAAATTTTGTCGATGAAGTGTGTAGTTTTCAAAGCGATCGGAAAAATCAAGTACGTCTTTCCGAGACATTAATATAATATAAGAGATGTGTGACGATCACTATAAACGAGAAAATCTTGTAATAGATTATATATAGAGAGCTGATAAAAAAATCTGTGTAGTTCGCGTAAAGCCAATGCTTGCGTATGCCAAATATATCTGAGATATTGAGTATAATTTCAATGAGAAATTATTTTTGTTATTTTACGTAAAAGTACCTATCACTTCCTCTCAGCTTAAAAAAGCAACTGCACTTTTACAAGGAGGATTGAGCTCGTCGACGAAATTATTTTTTATTAAGAATTTATTAATAATAGGACGTTCGATTAACTCCAATATCTGACCGCAAAAATACAAAACTGTTGAAGAACCCAGATTCATTGGAGGTAACTGTGATTTCTATTCATGCTTAGACGGAACTTTATTATATGATTAAAAAGAAAACACATCGAATAAAACCAATGTTTATTGAATAATCAACATGTATCGGGGCCAATAGTCCCTTTATCATGGGAACAACGTAAACTTAATATTATAGGAAGTAGAGATATCAACAAAAATAAAAATAAATATATGTGAGTTGTATAACAAATTAGGAACATAGGAGCTAACGTGAAAAAAAATTGAAAAGGTAACTATGTGCAAAAATGATTCGGTTATTGAAAATATTTAATTTGCTATTAACACTTTACTAAATTTCGATGAAGACTTTAATATTTATTTACAATTGCATACTGAAAATATACATATGATATTTACATTTTATTATAACTAATTTGATTGATCTAAAAAAGTAAACTCAAGATATATTTCAGTTCAGTATATTTGAGAAGGATACAGTATAATATACATAAAAAATTATTGATTTCGTATTAACACATAATCGAGAATTTATACTACAGATTTTAATATTACGAAGATATCGCTTTTGTGGTTTAGGGCCCACGACCTACGGTACGGCAGGCTTAAGTGATCAGTTTATACAATATGACGTTCACCAATTCCACCCGTAATAGACTACCACATCTATTATTATCAAATTATCCGGGATATATTATCGGTGTTATTGTGAACATTACAATGTGTATAGTGATCACTTAAGCCAGCCGAACGATAGGTCTTAAGCTCTCTAAACACCCGAAAAATAACCTACTTTTCCATATAAAAAAATATCTTTGTCTCTACGAGACATCTATAATATAATTTTGATTAATGATGTCCCCTTGGAATAAAATCCCCTTAATTTTAACATATTCAGAATATTATAAAATTAATAATATTTTTTTACAAGTTTATATAGTTGGTAGTTTGTATGCCAAAAACTCTTCATTCTAGACGTCGAACATCAGCTTGTAACTTAAATATCAGACAACTTTTTAATTTGGAGATAATTTATCTCCCATACAAAAGAATGTCTAGGTCAAACCAGAAAATACTTTCAAATCATACACACGTATAGGTATTGAAAATGAAAGTGCCTTGGTCGTGCAGATGTGCTAATAAGATGACGAAAAGTTGCTTACCAAGCTACACTCACACACACCTGTACCACACATTGTCGCTCGTAATGTTCTCCTTGGTGTTTGTAAACGCGGATATATGAAAATGAGTTAATATTTAAAGATTAAATGTGTTTCTAACTATGAGATAACTAAATAACATTTCATGTTATGGTGTTGATAAACGAGTGTTTAACTGTATTTATTTCGATATACGGTACAAAAAGTACCTATTACATAATAGTACATACAATAAATCAAAAGAGCATTATTATCGTAGAGCAAAAAATTACAGTAGAAATTGACAATGTAATAAAATAGTTTTCTGAAGGTTTTAATAGTTACATAATTTAGAAAAAGCAGGTGTAAAGTATATAAGATTAAACATAATTTATAAAAAGGAGGTGTGAAATATACCTACAAGAGTAAACATTGTTTAGAAAAAGAAGGTTTGAAGTATATAAGATTGGACAAATAGGCATAATGATTTGTTTGTGAATAATACATTATGGAATCAGGACAGTAGGGTATAGAACTTTTAGTAGCGCATTTTTATAATATGCTAAATTAGTGTTAAAAATATCAGAGATATGGGCATAAGTGTTACCTACCCTATGCAGTCTAGGTACAAGAGAATTAAAATGGGAGTTAGTTTTAGTGTTGTCACAATAAAATAGCATATATATCTTTTAAAAAATAGATATGTATTAAAATGATCCCGCTGACTTATATCCTCTGTAAAAGAATTATAAAAACGTATGTATATTTACTTCCTTTCTTTTAACTCGTAACGTCTGCTTGCTTGGTAGCTTGTCTGACGAAAAAACTTTGGAACCATTTTAAACCCCTTTCCCGTGATCCAATCGAGCTGAAACTTTGCAAGCAGACTCGTGGCGACAATAAAAATGATCTAACAAATTTTCGTTTAAATTTTTTTAATAAATATAGTATAATTTTGGATTTTTCGACATTTTAATGGTTTTTTCAAATTGGAATCAATACAAATGAGTAATTAGCTCGACGCATTGATAGGCACGAAACCCGAATCAATGAGAAAGGGAGTATAATAAAAACTCGGTTTTTATCGGTTAGTTTTTTTATAATGTTTTTCTTTTGTTTAAAGAATTAAAAATAAAATCAGCAGAGGGTATGCGGTGGATTGCAACGAAATATAATGTTCCATTCCTTGTCGCAAATCTCGGCTTCGATCGTGAAAGTGACGAATTCACCCGTACAATATTCAAGTACGTCTGCGAAAGGCTGACTCAATCTCGAGGGCATTATTCTCGTCTAGCCAGTTTGTTTTTTATACGTATTGTAGCCGGTAAATGGGTCAGCTTCCTAATATTTGAAACATGCTCTGCGTGTTCGATAGGAATTCCGAAGGAATGTTTTCAATGCGGCCTGTAATAAATGCAACACGTATTGAAATGCAAGTTGTGCAAGAGCACTGAGCACCTCCGAAAAACCGTGTTCACACGCTGTGATGACGAACCGATAAGTCTCGACACTTTATTACTGAATAAATTTCATTCGCTCCTCGGGTTTACGTAGGGTTCTCTTGACAGGTGAGCACAATACAATTTTATTCCAACTAGAATTTCGTTAAGACAGCGTTACAACATGCATTGTTATAAAAAGATGTGGGCCAAATTTAAAAACGTAATTGTCAATGGTTACGATATTTAGATGGAGTGAAAATTCTCGATTAGGTGTAACTGGAAAAGATAGTGTACCAACAGTAAAGTTGATTTCGCTATCTCATTTTGTAAACTCGCACTTGTAGTGGCTTACTAAAAATTCCCTGGAAGCGTAGTGAAATTGTGAAGTCAATTAAACGTTTAGATTTTTAAGATCGGGATCTTTTTGTAAATCTAACTGAGGAAGTTGCGTATATTTATTATCGATTGCCAGTACCTGTACAGTATTACAGTATTACAATATCAAGTTAAGCTGCGCAATAATGAAACGTTGATTTGATTTATATAAAGTTCATTAATATAATATTGTAAAAATGTATGAAGTTGCGTTTATTGTAACTGAAAACAGATCTTCAATATTAAATTAAATAAACGCGTGTATAGACACGAAGCCTGATTCAATGAGAAAGGGAGTATAATAAAAACTTGGTTTTTATGGGTTAGTTTTTTTATAATGTTCTTCTTCTGATGTCTTGATGATTTAATGAAAATGTCCACATTCGGAATAGTCAAATATTGTATTTAATAGATTAATTATTTAATACACAAAACATTTCTTTTCACATTATTCTTAGTACAAATTAAAAAAATATTTCTTTTCAAATTATTATTAGTACAATTGAACAAAATATTTCTAATTCAAGGTTCATCATGTGCGTACAGTACATAATACTACAAACAAATTATAAATAAATACAAAAATTTGCTGTCAACTCATATTCTTGAGGTGAGTATTTCGCGAAAACGGCGCTATACAAATTATCCAATTATTATTATTCTCTGATCGAGATTTACACCTTTTATGAGTCAGTTAATTACACTTTATCAATATTGAATATCACACAACATAATATAAATCTTGTCCACAACCATTACCGTAAAATGGAGGGAAATAACTGGTAGGTGAATAGAATAAAAATTCGGTAAAAACTTTACTTTAAAGAAGTAATTATTTTAATTTGTTTTATTTTGCATAATTCAATATTATTTTTGCCCAATGGTAACACTTTGCCATAAATAAAGTTCCTTACAGTTTGAAATATTGCGAGTTAATATTTAATATCAGTTACAGAAGTCTATATATTTATATAGCTTCAAAACTTACTTATTTAATATATAAAAATACGAGTTAATTAAAAGAAAAACGGTACTTTAGTAAGCTTTAATTTGTTATAAATATGATATATTTAATGTTAATTGTCAATCTGTCACATTTTCAAAATGACGGGGTGAATAGAAACAACAAGTGGGGTGAATAGAAACGAATAGTGTCGTGAATAGAAACGACTGGAGGAGGTAAATGGAAACAAGTAACGGGGTCAATGAATATATTTTTTTCTTTTAAATACCGGTTTGCCTATTAATTTGTGTTTGTTTAAACATTTATTTTTTTCATTTAAGAATAATCCTATCTGTTGACTATTTCCATTCGCCCCATAACGTGTTTCCATTCATCTCATTAAGTTTTCCTAATCACCCCGTAACGCGTTTCTATTCATCCCATCGAAGGTAAATAGAAAATTGGCATAAATATCTCCCAAAAAAGGCAACATTTATTTATTTTGCCGATTGAAAATGGGTTATTACATTAAGAAACAATATTTAGAGCCAAAAAGTAATAAAATATTATAAAATTTACATAAAAGAAATGTGTTTCGATTTATCACATAGAATTGATTGCTCAAAGTCACTTTATCGTGGCTTAGGGGCCGCCATATGGCCGCTAGCTTTCTGCTAGTACCGTACTAAACTGATTAAACAGCACATAGAAAGGTTGTTTTCAGCACACAATCGTTTCAGTTCCTATTTTTGTCATTATTAATTTAATGTTATTTAATACTGAAAAATACGTATTAAAAAGAATACAATAATTATATTCAAGATATATGTAATAAAACGCTAAAAATAGGTTTTTACCACTATTTTATGTTTGAATATAACACAACATATTTTGGAAACATGTTCAACAAATTCAGAAACTCAATGCTCAATGATAAAACAGTGGGAAAAAACAAAATTTTACTCATAATTGTTTTTCATTCATTTGTTCTTATTATTCTTTTTTTTCACTTAGTGTTTAATTCATAATTGGTGCACAACTTTTTTAATCCTTACATACCCGTTGGTAAAGAGATACCTATTTTAGCTTCGACTCTATGAGACATCTATTGAAATGTCGCGCGTTCTTGAAATATTTCAGTATACTCAAAATATTCTAAATATATTCGTTTATATTAAATTTGGGCTTTTTAAAATAATATTTTCTGCAAAGTAGCCGTAATTTTGTTTTAAAGAAATATTTTCACTATTGTCAACTGGATTGATCGAACAACATTTCTTTGAGAGAGTATTAAATTGGGTGAAAAACTATGTTACCTCTACGTGAGTTGAATAATAATTTTATATTTTACTGCTCAGGTGAGTAACAGAATCAGAAACTGAGTACTTTTAAACATATAATTTTCATGCTGATTACTTGATTAGGAAACACACAAAATTAATTTGTTACATACTGACATAATGAGCTGAAGCTACTGCATCATGAACCTTTTATTGCTTATACATGTACCTACTTTATATTCATATATTTTATACTTTACTACTTATTTCTGATATTGTTTAATGTATATATAAAGGCCTGTAATGGGCGTATATAAGTAAATAAGTAAATAAATAAATAAAGTATAGATTATTAATGCCAAATCCATCAATATATATTTAAGAAGGTCGATTTCTTTTGCAACAATATTTGTGCGTATCAAATATACAATATTATTATTCTACTTATACAAGGCGTGTACATATCTTTTTTTGATGGAGTGCAGCCTCTGAATGATTTGTCCTCGCATGGAATAGGTCACCTTACCGTGCAGGTATCATTCACCCTTCTGCATGCCCACCTTGTTTGTCATGAAGCAGCCTGTTTCCGCAACCACATTGTGGTGGGCGAGAGGTTGAAGTGTTCACCTTCTCGACTAAGGAAGTTTCATAAGCAATCGCGAGGAATATTAGTCACAAAGATATTTTATAACTAGTAAAAGAACTATAGACCTGTTTGATTAGAAACCTACGTTTAACCATATTTAAACCTAATTTTAAAAATATATAGATATATTATTATTATCAGCTGCGAAATCTATGTATCGTCGCTGTATATATAATTAATCCTATGTGACGTTTGAGTACATTCTGGGATAAATTAATTAAACTGTTTTAAAAAATAATTATAAAAAATGTTTTAAATAATTACTATGCAGACTTTCCAGATGAACGGCAATGTTTTTTTTAGTAGGTATACGTAGATCCATTATTCATATGAAAAATTGACAAATCTAAGTGGCACACAGGATTTATTGTATATACAGGATGGGATGCTATTCATGAGAAAGACTACAGATAGTACAGATGTCTCTTAATATAGTAACAGAGCTAGTCCACAATATTTTACAGGTGGATTCCTGCTTTGATTATGAGTCGAATATGTTCAAGCAATCACGACCTAATGTCAATAGTTATGGAGCGTGCAATATCAAAGCTTGCATTTTTTTCCAACGTTTCTGACTAATTTTTTACAAAACGTTTGTACCTAAATCGTTATAGTAAATTATATCGAACATGAAAAATTCATTCCCTTTAATACAAGTCAAATAAAATGATAAAAACTTTACCATTCTACTGGAATTCGAAAAAATCCATTTGGAATAACTGCAGGATTTTTATCATTTTATTTGACTTGAAGAATTAACTTTTCATATTCGATATAATTTACTGTAATTATTTCCAAACGTTTTACAAAAAATAAGCCATAAATATTGGAAAAAAGCAAATTATGATATTCCATAACTCCATAACTATTGACAATAGGTCGTGAATGCTTAAACATAATCTACTCATAACCAAAGGCAGGAATCCACCTGTAAAGTATTATAAGTAAATAAACAATTTTCAAAAATTTGGCAAAAATGTTCTTACGATGAAATTGGTGAACGTTGCATTCTGTAGAGTAATCACTTAAGACAGCTTATACAGGTTGTAAGCCTTGGTCCATCCTACAAAGACTTCTTTATAGCTTTTCCTTATTAATAGCGTCGTCTCCGTGAGACTACTTTTATTTATCAACGCCTATTTTCACCATTTTGTATTATTTCAACGCAGATGGTAATTAAATTGTGTATTTATTTATTGTAATATCATAGTGAAGACATTTTTTAATCAATTGTATTCAAAGCATCGAGTTATGTGAGCTTCACACGGTTAATATATTATTATACTTAATCGAAGTTTCCAAATTTATATATAAAACAAAGAGAAATATATATATCAATTAAATTTGTAAAAATAACTCGCAAGTACTGGATCTTTTATTTGCTAGACATCAAATGGTTAAAAATTTTCTACGATAGAGTTACAACCGATTGTTTATTGAAGAAATATTTTACAATGGGCCCATTAAAACATGACCCAAGAGCATTAATTGTAGGAGAATGAGATTTAAGTGTGTCTACTTCAATATTCAATCTACCTACCTTTTCCTACGGCGTGGAATGGTACAAAGAAACGAAGGTGAACGGTATTACACAAACGCCGCGTACCAAGTACCACAATGCAGCCTCGTTGGGAAATGTCAGAGACGCGAGGTGTGGTCGTTTGGTGGCATATTTGGGCATGGAGGATCAGCTGGTCTTGAAATGAAGTTGCCTTGATTTTCACTCACGAATAAAAATGTGCATTACTTATTATTATTATTTATTTATTTATTTATTAACGCCCCACATGCTTTTACAAACAATAAGGTAACGTGTACATTTATAGAATGAATACTCTAAATGAAAATTAAATGATTGCTCAAGAAATACAATCAAGAAAAAAATAATAATATAAAAAATAATAATAAAGTAAAGTGGAAAGCAAATACTTGAAAAACAAATAGAAATGTATAAAGATAAATATAATATAAAGTAAAAAGCAAGTATCTAACAAAAACAGAAGCTTAAGGAAAGCATAATATATTCAAAATTCAAAAAAAATGTTAAAAGCAATAACACAAGTTTAGAAAATCATATTATAATAACAATTAGTTGAATCACTCAATCAACAACTGAAATACAATCCAATAGTTTATTTTCAATTTGACAAATACTAATAATCTTTCAACATAACTTTTAAAATTGTTTGAATGTTATAAAGTTGGTGGCAAAAAAGGTCAAGTTGCTTGTATCTGTTTGTTAGGCTAGGAAGTACGTTTGTACTTTTAAAAGACAACGTATTAAATGTACAAACATAATTAGGATATTTCTAACAATATTTTTATATGTATTATAATATGTTCTAAAAACTAACTAACACAATTGCTGGAATTTGTCCGCAGACGGATAAAAACATTAATTGAGATAAATTATAGAAGTTTCACAGTTATTTATATAGGAAACATATATAGGGTGGCAAAAAGGCTAGTTACCTCCATTATCTGGCTTAAGTGATCAAATAAATAAATAAATTGTAATTTAATTGATCACTTAAGCCAGAAAATACAGATTATAAACCCCGTAGCCACCCTATAAATATAATATAAAGATATAAAGAACCTATAAAAATATAAAGACTTCCATCCATGTTTCCCATGTAAATTGCTTTGTCTCTGTGAGACTTCTTGCTTCTCCTTCAGCCTTTATCTCTCCACTGCTGGATATAGGGCTCTTCCATACCCTTCCATTCTTCCCTGTTGTTTACTCCTTGTAGCCATTTCTCCCCCCCTCCCCAGCGACTATATCCTCGGCACATCTCTTATGATGTCTTCCGACACATCTCTCACTCTTCCAAGGTCTTCACTTCAAAACTCTGGGAGTCCATCTTGTGGCATCGTGTCTTGCAACATGCTCTGCCCATTGCCATTTTTGCTTCGCTACACGATCCATGAAATCCGCTACTCTAGTTCTGCGTTCTAATTAAATAATTTTTTATTCTGTCTCTTATGTCAAGCATGAATCTCTCCACGGATCTTTGCGTAAATTTGAGCTTTTATACACTTTTCTTCATCAGGGCATACGTATATTTTATCATATTTTAGAGACTTGTATTGTTTATCACAATTAAGATATTTCTATTTAAGCCGTTTTTCTCTAAAGGTCCATGAACTGCCCTCTTGTATGTTTACTAACTTAAAAAAATATATATAAAACAGTGAAAAAAGGCGAAGAAAGGCGTCTGAAACAATCTAATTATATAATTCAGTACAACACTATTCAATCCCGTCTCTTTTTTTATGTTCTATTCATCAATACACGTGAATCTTGATGATTAGAACATTAATGAATGAGTACTTTTAACACTTGAGAAGGTCAATATGGATCGGTTTTTTTGCCCTGCGAACAAATTTTTATTTTCATAATCCACAAGATATAAACGATAATTTTTGTAAATTTAATTTTTTTTTATTTATTTATATTTTGTATTTTCGTTTCGTCTTCATAAATTATTATCAAATATTACGCGATGTTTAAGTTATTATACGCGTTAAGTAACGACTGATGGGAAAATATTATTGTGGTTAAGTCTCGTGCATCATTGGACTATATTATTATCATATGTGTTACGAGACCGCACTGCTAGATATAATTATTTTTCGTAATTTTTTATTTGTTTATTTAATCACCTCGCTGGATTATATTCCTGATTTAATTATGAGTTGAAAATGTTCAAGTTAATATTAATATTTATGGAGATTATGCGACATCAAAGTTTGCATTTTTTTCAATATTTATGTCTTATTTTCTGTAAAATATTGAACTATCATTACAGTAACTTATAACGACATGAAAAATTTATTGCCTTGAATAAAAGTCAAATAAAATAATAAAAACCTTCCAATTCCAATTACAAAGTCTGCAGGGTTTTTATCATTTTATTTAAATTGTAATGAAACGACTGAATTTTTCGTAATCGATATAAGTTACTGCAATGATTATTCAACGTTTTTAAAAAATAAGTCAGAAATATTGAAAAAATTCTAACTTTGATATTGCATATAACTTAATAACTATTGATATCAGGTCATGGCTGCTTGAACATTTTCGACTCATGATCAAGGCAGGACTATAATCCTGCAAGGTTTTTAATGTTTTCCAAATAAACCTGTATATCTAACTAGCCCTAATCCAATAAATCCTTGGAATTGTAATTAAAACCTTTTATTGTATTATTTGGTCAAATCATTCAATGAACTCTTAGTTGCAGCTTCAAGGCTGTGTATAAAAAGAAAAATGGTTAATAATGAACACTATTGTTCATTGTGATAACTACCTCCTCGAATACCAAATAATCACTAGAGATAACATAAAAAGTTGTGTTTCAATAACTTCTATTGTTGAGTAGGTATGTGAAAATTCTGTCGTTAATAATATTATCTTAATTATTATTTATTGGGCAATGGAGGAATAAGAAATTCACAACTACTATCTGATGGATTTAATGCATTTTGTTTTGCAATATCTCGTAAACATCTGTTTAAAAATGCAATTTTAGTAACTCGTTGCACATCAGATATTATTAATACACGTATCTCAAACCTTTTCCAAAATGAACATCTGAATTGATTGCTCACTTTGTTATACTTGATTAAGGGACTTTTCAAAGGAGTTTGTCTTCAAATGTTTATATTAACCTCATTTTCTCTGTATTATCAAAATGGTCAATCTGATAAATTCCTTTACATTTCAAATTGTATCATTTCACGTACACCGATTTATCATAAAATGAGCACTTGTACTATTATTATATTTCTTGTAAAACAAACAAATTTACTATAAAATTGTCGCCATGTTACATATACACACATAAATTTGTTAGTTATTGGATGAGTGATGGTGAAGATTGATGCAGTTGCCGTTGTCCGTGCATTTGCAAAAAAAATATAATTTTAAGTAATTATAGGCCCTTATTTTGACCTTGCAACGCACACACAAAGGAAAGTTTTTTTACAGAGCTCCCCAAAATACACCACGCGTAATTTACATCTCATGTATGATGTATGTAATTGAAATTGTTATTCTTTTCTCTTTTGTAACACATCTGTAGTGCCTAGCACTCTCGAGGTGGTCCGAGAGGTCAAAATAAGTACTCGAAGTTTTAAATGAACCTAATAAGTAAAAAAGTAAATCAAATGTCGATTCTCATGAATGCTGACAACCCTTTTATTGTGTTATTTATTTTATTATTCAGATAAATTATATAAATTAAACGAATTATAAAAGTCTCACAGAGACTATATGGGGAACTATTATATGGTATAGACGAAGCTATTTTTATGGGGAACTATTATATGGTATAGACGAAGCTATTTTTATGGTGTATGGAAGTCTATATAAGGTGGCCCAAGACTTATGACGTGTATGTGCTGGCTTAAGTGATCACTTTACACAATGCAACATTCACCAATACCATCGTAAGAATACTCACACATTATCAAAATTTTGAATATTGTATGTAGGTGTGTTCTAAATCAGTTTCTTTCATAAATTCGAATGGACTATGTCAAAGTCATCTTAGAATCTCATTTTCATAAAATCGAATGGACTATACTAGAGTCAGATTAATGAATAAAAAAGACAAGGTCCTTCCAAGACATAATATACATAGATTTTGTAGCTGGTAACGATACCTCCATATTTTTTAAGTAGCATAATTAATCTTGTATCTTTTGTTTATAGCTTAACATTTATTTATATTTTAGATCTTTCTGGCTGGTTGAATTCATTGATCCAAGCCCGGCATAGTAAAAACGTCAAAGTTAACGACGTTATAATGTTATTTAATAAAAGTGAAGATAGAATTCAAACTAGCAGGCGCATACAATGAGTACATTGAAGAATGACTTACGCAGACATATATTTTGGAAAAATTTTGATCTAAATAAAATATTTATTTGACAAAATGTTATGCCATATCCACTAAAATCTGAATAAAATGATAATAATTATGATTGGAATATTACGAGATATTTAATTTAAAACGATTTTTTTCAAATTATATGTTTACATAAATGTCATGCTTTAATGTTATCAATGCACGCCCCTGCAAAATGACAATATTACTATTTTCAGAAAACGGCCAGTTGTTTACTACATTAAACCTAGTTTTACATTTTTACAGAGCACATAGAAATATCACAATGCATTGCAATTCAGTAATTGAATACTTGTTAATATAATCAATCCTTGTGCTTCTTATTAAATTGATATGTAGGCCTAGTAATATTTGATCTCTTACTTTTCTTTACAAAAATTTCGTAACTTCATGTTGTATTTCCGTGGCCCACGAATACATACGTTGAGTCCGAAAACATGATTAGAATTTACTATACTTACCGGGCGATAATTTTGATAAAATCTTAGGCTAGGCCCAAGTGCTTTAGTAGTTATATGCTTAAAATAAGTAATATCTACGGAGTACTTAAAAATTGATACATTATTTTTGTTCTTGATACTAAAAATTAATTTAAGTGGCCTTATTCTGAAAATAACAAGATTGTTATTGGTTTTTTGCTATCCCAACACTCAAAAATATAGAAACGGCTAGATATTTGTCAAATGTTAACATTAATTTCATTGTGATGAAAATATTGGCTCTAATTAAATATTTTAACTCTTTCGATTAGAAATTAGTAGATGTGGGTGAAACAAACTAATTTTTACCAACTTTTAAAATAGCCTTAGTATTAATTTTATATAATATTCAATAAAAACTCATATTTTAGATAAACCTTCAGATTGCAATGAATTGTGATGATATAAATATCGCTTTAACATCAAATATTTTTTTTATGAACACCCAGACATCGTGGAGGTCCGACATTACGATCCAAGCACGTGTAACAAAATATTGATATATCTTTTTAATTTAAAACGGTTTATATAACATTACTGAAGTCATATTGCACCATCGTATATGTTATCATAAAAATGTAGGACAAATAACATAAAAATAATTTTAAAAGTCGTTAATTTAAATTAATTGATTGAAGGTATAAAAGCAAAGCAGCCATATCCAAAAAAATGATTTAATGCAGTCATCGAGGATTACTAATTTAAGATGTGCCGAATTTTAGATCTTATATAGAATACCCATCCAAAATCATGTTTCCTATAAAACCACATTTATATTTTTATATATTTGTAATAAGTACATTACAAATTAGTAATTCTCGATGACTGCATTCAATATTTTTAAATATGCTGCCTTTGCTTTTAAACCCCACATATAAAAAATTACATGGGCATAAATAAATCCATCCATTTTCAGTGTTGGGGTGTTTACCGAATAAGGCGAACTGTCGTAAATCTACGTCTTATCTATTTTAGAGTGTTGTGTCCCTGCAATTTTCAGAATACGACCGATGATCCCTTGTGTTCAGTTCCCCGATTATGCAAGCTGTGAACCCATATCGTGTCTAATCGTCTGATCACTATAAACACACTTTCAAAAGTTCATTACTAGATGTTGAAATGTTGAAAAAGTGAGCGAGCAATTTCTTCGCGTTCGTGGTCCAAACTGGGCTACCTTGTCTCTCCCCACCGCCAGAATCACCTCTACAAATGAATGTCATGTGCGCGTTCACGCACCGACTTATCGAATGAACTTTTTAGTTAACCTATTGACATAGTTTCAATCGATATTCAAGAATATAAATTAAAAAAATTTTTGTCTTTTTTATTCATTAATCTAAGATATAATTGCAACTGAAAAATAATAATAATAATCTTCGGCGCCACATCCCGGGGTGGGACTTAGCCTTTTCTAGAAGTCGTCGCCATCGTCCTGCTAGCGGCCTCGTTCCTCCAGCCCAGCAAGTTGAGGTCCCTTTCGGCACAGTCCATCCACCTCGACTTGGGTCTTCCTCTCCTTCGTCTTCCCTCTGGTCTATAGTTCAGAACTCTTTTAGGCGGTGAGAGTGCTTCCATTCGTTCTATGTGCCCCAGCCACCTGAGCCTCGAGATTTTCAATTTAAATTTTCAATTTTTTTTTTTCAATTTTTTTTTATTGCATAATATGTACATTACAAACTTTATGTTTAATGCATACATATTATGAATTTATACACATATATATATATATCTATATTATATATATATATATATAGATATATATACATATACATACATATACATAAATATATACACACCCATATACATATTGTATATTAAAATAACAAATTATTATTAACTAATTAAAAGTGACCTGTACAATCTGGTCAGAGGTGTAGGAGAACCCTGCTTCGGAAAACCCATTTTGGTGTACCTTATCGCACCTACATCGTTCTCCAGGTGCCTTTGTCACATGTGGGGCCGTAGATTTGCAGGATCTTACGTTCATACCTGAACTCAACTTTCAGCAGCGAAAGATCTAGTTATGGTTTAATAATTAATTTATGTTTATTTAAGGATTTATACTTAAACTGTTGTAAAAGTTATCTTCAAACAAGGGCTGAGGATATATTCAAGAAATTCGATGTTTTCGATATTAGACAAATGTACGCTAATACTATTATAAAATACACACGCACACCCAAAAATACACATTTTAAAATTACCCAAATAACAATTTCCGCACATATGACCAATAAAATTAATTTAAAAATCACAAAAACACACTACATATGGGCAAAGGAATTTCAACTACCCTGGACCAAACGCTTGAGCAACATGCAACAAAAATTAATTTAATGAAATCCGGTAATAAATTGTAACAAAAATATTAATACAAAATAAAATCCTGGAATGAAAATATGGAACACAAAATTGGTGCTTTCACTGAAATAAATTAATACCTTTATTAATCACTTATTTCTGCACATTTTTTAATTACATACTTTACTCGTAATTTTTTTTCATTATTTTTTGTATGTAGTACTAATAATAGTATTTTTATTCTTTTCACTATTTTCATAAAGTTATCTAATTTTTTTATACGTTTAATTATATTATATATAATTAAGGATATAATTACTTGTTATTTTGTATACTAGACACATGTAATTATGTATCTAAATTGTACAACAAATTTGTAAACTATGCCTGTCTCAACACAAATTCATTTAGTGAGACATTCTTAGTCCAAGCCAAATTGTGTTTTACCTCAGAATACCAACTAAATAAATAGAATTCCTGCAGTGGACTTTGAGATAAATTGAACGACTGGGAAGAAAGAATTTAGAAGCTACCATATTAAATTTTAGAAATTAGCATATTCATTGAAATACAAATGTTCAAATGAAAAGAACATGAAGAAAAGAAGGAAAAATGATGAAATACATATATATCAAATCATACATCACAGATACCTTGCAGAAAAGATTCTGAATTTAAAAAATGCGTATATTAATTTTAAAAGTCAAAAACATAAACTTTATCCTTTAAATACACGTACTAATTGTGCAAATTTCACTGTAACATTGTGCTTAAAATAATACTGCTGTACGACATAACATGTTGTCTACATTTTTCCCTGCAAGAGCTTTTCTCCGTAAAGCAATTTAAATTCATTGCAATGAAATGCATTTACATTCACCAATGTGTGTATATCTTCAAGATATTCTAACCACGTAATAGTTGACATCTCGGTAAATTTATTGAAATATATGCGTGTTAAAGTTTTCAATGTGAAATGCGCAGAAGAATTTTAACTTAAGACGTCTCTTACTTACTTAAAAGACGTTTTCTTTAGCGAACAATAAATAGTGCTTACGTATTTTGTTCATTTTAGACCGTTTTGATAATTATCAATTCTGGAGAAAACTCAAGTATCGTGTTATTACGTAAAAAGAGTATATTCACATTTTCGCGAGTCTCGATGTAATTAATTTTATGTTTCGATAAATCATCGATTAATCTCAATTAAAACATATTTGTACATTAAATTTAATTTTAGATAAAAACAAATATTAATAAATATTGATTTATCTGCAAGCGGATGCATCGTATTCACAATCCATCTTGAGAAGATGCAGCTCCCATTGAATGAATTATAAATAATTACTGTATGAACAAAATGTAATCAATGCGATGAAAGAATTATTAATTGGTGAAGACCAATAGTTAAATTAGAAGTTATATTTCTTTGGCGTACATAAAAAAACCACGTGCTGTATTGTATACATTGCGTTGGAATACGGCTTGAGAAAATGCGCATGGGCATTTTGTCACCTACGTTCCAACTAACATACAACACAAATCAGAATTTCCATCAATGAAAGTTCTCCATCAACGAATAAAAAATCTATATTGTGATTGCGCTAGATCTGTATCAAGTAATGCATTTTCCAGCTTCAAAAATTAATTAGATCGTATGTTTTTTTACGGCTAGTACACATTAAATGCAGTACCCACGTACTAAATTGCATTTTGCTTGTATAAAACTTAAGCACATAATTCAATCACCATTTTAATTTTACGCTTCAACAAGCCAAAGGGCCAAATTACAAAAGTCAAACACAACACAAAACATCCAGGCTTGAATAAGTCACATGGATTAATTGTGACCTTACCGGGAATCGAACCCGGAACCCTCGGTATGAGAAGCCAGTATTGTGCCCACTGGACTACGACCCCCATTTGATTATGTATTTTGCGAAATACATAATCAAACAGTAAATATACAGCAATAACAGCATTTTTTTAATAACAGCAACCGGAGCATATGCAATTTTCGTAACTTTCAACAACTTGATTGACTGTCACTTATAATAATTGTTATTCATTAAATGTTAGTCGGAAAAGCGTTAGCTCAGCTTTTAATGGTGAGTCGTAACTTCGTGGTGTGAAAATATTCCGTTGCATGATGCGAGCGCATTTCATTGCATCCTAAAAAAATCACTCAGAGCTACACCCTTAATATTATTACATTTTTAAAATTTATTTAATAGAAAATACATATGATTTCTTTTATAACAATGATAATTAGCGAATATTAACAATCAAATTATTATTACATGTTATACCCCACCAAAAAGAATAAGATTCTTGTGTGTGGTGAGGGATAATCACAACCATATTGGTAGCGTAATCTAATTTAACAATCAATGAGAATTATATACTAGGTAATATACTATTTATCTAATATATCGAAAAATTTTGAATAAGCAGCCAAAAAGAGACAGGGTACAATCACAAAAGCCAATTCAACAATAAATGAGAATCAATCGCAATCAAATCAAACGAGAAACAATATACACACAAAACGCAATCGCAAAACGTCCACCATTATACAAAGTAATTTTTACAAATCAAGTAATTGTGTAGGTATCTTCATCGATTCGAAGGAAGTGCTCGACAGTATCTCCCACGAATAACTCGTACCAGAACCAAAAGAAATGAGAACACAGCCCCAAACGGATAAAAAGCCACTCAACACATATTGCTAAAAATAAAGTAATCCAATTAAACAGCACACGACTTTTTATTATATTTGATTGTACGTACAAAAATGTAAACTATATCGGTAGATGCGCTTCCGACGGTCACCGGGATATATTACCTATAGATGAATAAGCTAATAAATTTGTTTATCTATTCATCATCATTCATTTTATAATCAATTTAATTTCATCAATAAATTTAATTTGACCATTTCAATAATGTTTATTTGCGAAAGTCGTCATGACAATTAGCCGCATCTACATATTTCCATTTCTAATTTCATAAATCATGCCACTTCTCTGATATTCGTACGAAATCATTCTCATTTCTGAAATCAATTAGCTGTGTATTGAATTCCGTTTTCGGATATTGTTGACGTCATAAACTTATTGTAATTTCTAACATAATATGTGTCAGTTGATGGTTATGGTAGCGTATGATCTATAAAACTCGTCGCTGTACTCGCGCACTTTCTTCGCCGACAAAACATGAAAACGGCAAAATTTTAATGCCAAAAGCAACCATGCGACCCGTTATTGTAAAAAAATAAGTGGGCCGAACGGCTGCTATCCCGAAATTTTCAATCATTGTCCCGGCTATTCACCATTGATCACAAATTACAAAAATATTACATACCGTACATAGAGAAAGAAAAATAAAATCCAATATATATTGATGAGGAAAACAGATCGGGGCAACTAAGGGGACCGAAAAAGAACACTCCCTTACGGGGAAAAAATGGGGGACAACACAGAACGGAAAAAATATGACTCGCGCACGCACCACTGCCGGCACATACAATCCAGGGGCAGCAAAAGCACTAATCCATTAATCTCCGATTAGCTATTGGGAAAAAAGTAAAGATGAAAGCAATGCACGCTGAAGGCCGCTTGGATGGTTTGACCGCATGAACACATGCAATGATGAAAGGTTAGTCAGCCGTGTGAATAAATTGATGTAATGCACAGGACGCCGCCACTCGAAGCCTGGCGTGGCCAAATGGAGTCAACAATGAAAGACGTGAAAGAGTCAACAAAAGTGATGAAAATGACAATTATTGCGCGACAATGTCTCGCAACACTAAATGATTAATCTCGTCATCGATGTCCAGAGGTTTTTTCGGTTTCTCGATGCACAGCTCTATTAGCTGTGCCCGCAGTTTCGCCCGCGTGGTATTCATTTTGAGACTGCAAGAGTTTAGTGAAAAATAAATATAATCTTAACTTCTCATTCGAGCAATGTTGTGTGATAGACGATTTTTATCTGCATAAAATTTCCCTGACGATGAGGAAATTTATTTTGAAATTAATTTAACATTACCTGATTAAATTACCCCCGACAGATGAAAATTAATTGTAATTATTCATCTTTTATCAATTTGTGAATTAACCTTATCATTAAGATATATGTCGTTGTGGATTTTTTATAAGCCTTTTTATGCTCTACAATTTTTTTCTAGAAAGCATTCATATATCTCTTACCGTTAAGGCTGCTCTCGTAAGAAACGCATTTGCTCGACCGTTTTTTCGTCGATTTAATAGTTTAATAATCATAAAATAATCGGATAATCTAATTCTTGCAATTGTACCACCTCATCAAGACTGGAGGAAAATAAAACATGCACTGATTCAATAGTTCAACCTCACAATAAATAAATGTACACAAGTCATAAGTAAAACAAATTGATTTCACATAACTCATTATCCTCAATATTGTGTCACTATCACGGACCACCAAATTATATAGACATGAAAAATTATGAAAAGGTCAAGCTAAATATAATACTCTTAAAGAATATAATTCCATAGTTGAATATAATTTCTTAATAAATAAGTCGCGCTTTGTTACAAAATGAAATTGAATACTCAGTTTGTAACGAAATTTTAAAAACGTCTATTGTGAAAAATAGGCTTTGCTTACTGATATATTTTTCTTTACGCATAAACAGGCCAAGGTGCCCAATTACGGAAGCGAAACATATCGCAAAACACCCAGGCTTGAATAAATCACACATATTAATTGTGACCTCACCGGGAATCGAACCCCGGAACCCTCGGTGTGCAAAACCAGTGTCAAAACCACTGAGCTACGAGAGCCTCGTAATTATTTAATTTGGCAAGAAGAAATACTTTAACTGCATTATAAATGCGTCTTAAATGCGCCCAATCCTCTCGCGTAAATAAGGAGTTAATTTCAACTCTGTATAACTCTGTACTCTGTGGTTACTACCTATATATTTTTATTTTACGATGTGTACCCTGATTATTTTTCAATTTTTTATTGAATACTTGAATTAGTTGGTTTGAGATAATACAGTAAATAATATTTAATGTGACTGTCCCAAATCTTTGGTATTTCCTTTAATGCAAAAAAAATTAAATAAAAAAGTAGTTTTTTATTTGGAATTAGACATCTAAAATTTAAATAGGACAATGCAGAATTCGAACTACGTTCTCTGCACATATTATACTATTAAGTATGAATAGGTATTGACAAATACCTTTACGGCGAGTATTAACATTCAACAATCTCACTTAGCGAAGCACCACCGTCACAAATGAAAGTCAATAAAAATATGTACGTTGTCTACAAATTTAAATTAATTTGAATTTCTCAAATAGAGCCATTGAAAAATATACTTTCATCGTTAGATGCGTGTTTGAATTTGGAATACGCGCTAGGAAGTGGAGTAAAAAACTTTTTCCCGTACATATGACTCCAATACTAATTGACGAATGAAGTGTATTTTAAGTTAATTTCTTTCGTGTTTTCTAACAAAGATTTATCTTTTACAGGCTTTCGGTGACGTGTTTGTTGGCGGTATGCAGATCAGATGCAGTAGAACTGATCACGGAGCCAAGGAGCGGTGAAGAATACGTATTTGTTTCCGGAGGACAGCCGCAGCCTATCAGTCAGTCAAAAATAGAACATAGATTTGAAACTGCTCACAAAATTCCAGAAAAAATTTCCTCGCACCACGTCAGTCGAGACATAGAAGATAGATCTGAAAAATTTAGCAAACTCAAGTCCAAACCGGAGTTCAGTCCTGTCATCGATGCCCTGAAGTCCGGACATCTCCATTCCACGTCCAACGTGAAGAGAGAAAGCGGTGAAGGTATCATCGAAATAGAAGAAGACAAAAGAGCTATCAAAAAAGAATTGAAAAAGAAAGCGTCTTCGCTGCCCCTAAAACCTACTGATATTGAGATAGACCTGCCGCTTTCCAAAATCGAAAATATAAAAATTTCGGAGAAATCCTCGACCGTGGAAGTGAATCCACAAATGGAAGTAGAACTAGAGCCGATGTCTCAATCAGGTAAACTGGTTGAGAGACTCGATGTCACCACGCAAAGGCCAGTCCTTACCACCGGAGCGCCGTCCACTCCGAGGTCGTTCGAAGTGTTACCGGTTAACTTGGGATCAGCTGACTCCATCAACAGCGGCCTGCTCGCCGTGTCGGCCGATTCCCCCATTCCACTGGAAGTCGCGGGCTCGGAGCAAAAGCAGCACTCTAGAATTCAGGTTAAGAAAGGTCCAAATGGCCAAGAATACGAGTACGAGTATGTATATTATTATTCCGACGACGATGAAGAAGACAACAAAAATGAAAGTACAGAAAAGATTTCGTCTGAAGAGAGCGCGCAAGTATTCAATTCTCACGATGGACCTCAAAATCACGTAGCTGCGAATCAAATTACGTCAACCAATACTCGTAGCAAAAATCGCTACAGCTCCATAGAACGGTCGTCGTCTACGACCACAACAACTGCTGCACCAGAAAATAACGAGGTTCTCCCCGGAAGTACCAGGAGCCGTTACCGTGGAAGAAATTTGGCCCCTACTACCGAAAATGACACCGCTGATGAAAGGTAGTCAATGTCCTTATGATTAAACAATAATAAATGTAAATATTGAAAAAAGAAATTTAAATTATATTATAATTGCCATAGAAAATATTGAACACATTAATGGTTATTGAGAAAATAAAGCCAATATCGAAAATGGAGGTAATCACGCTACATTATAATATATACACGTAATATTTCAGACTTCCTGCTAATACACGATTCCCTCCTAGATCCAGAAGTAACACCACTCCAAGCGCTCACGAAAAGGGGGATGATAACGCTGATAAGACCGTGAGGCACAAGTCCAGGACACACCCCGACAGCCGCGCCGAGGAGAGCATTGGCCAAACCAAAAACAGGGCAAGGGCCAATGTCAGGTACGTACTTATTTCTCAAAATTAGCAATCACAGAATTCACGGAAAATATTTTTTGCCCATTGCCAATACAGATTTTAATGACTAACGTGGTCTTGAAAAGACTAGGGTGCTAGTTGCCATATTATCCGGTTTCTTCTTTTTAAGTACCTATTTTCCTAAGAATACAACACAAACTTTCAAGCAGACAGATTGATTTTTTTCTTTCAACTTTTTCCTTTCGACCTTTCAAAATAATGTTCATTCAATCGCCCCGTAGGATATAGTTTCAAATTGCAGATCAATGCTCTTATTCTCTACGAGAATACGACTTGAAGTTTTATTTGCATCGGAAACAACTCCTCTCGTACGTGTTTCTTCACAAAATGGCATATCAAATGACATTTAACTCTGGCATTTTCTTATACTATACAACAACCTTTTAACCCGATGGGATTTACTTGCGTAACTTTAGAGGTAAATTACGAAGTAAATATATTTTTCGAATCTCTCAAGGAATCCATACACAGTTTCAATTTAGACATATTTTAAAATAGTACAGGTATAAAAAATTTATATACTTTCATAAATCGTAAACATGTATAAACTTATATTGAAATGTCAATGAAAACCTGTGTCAATATCACTCCGATAGATAGTCGATAGATAGGAGTATTACGGCACAAGTAACCTGATGAGACAGGTCTTAGAGATACATCACGATTATACATAAGATACTGTTCAGTTTCCTATGAATATTGATAATAAATAGAAGATACAAAGATAATAAGAATTAAAGATGGACGGAGAACTTAAAATTTAGTAGTTCATACATAAAAATCTCAAATGTTGACATGCTTTAGCTACGGTTACTTGTTTATATGTAATACAATTTATCCAGAGGCGTTTTTTTATAATTGTTTCTGAAATTATATTGGAGTCCGGCAACCGCTAGGCAAGGCATAACAACTTGAGGCTTGATAAAAATAAGTTTCAGGGGAGACAAAATCTTTGTCCTGCCATATTTCAGCGTTGGACATTAAATCCTCCTTGAACTAAAAACTATTTTATGTATACTTTATTCAATTTCACAATTGTTGCATTTCAATTGATCGAGCCGTAAATAATTACTTTATTACGAAATTCAATACAAATAAATAACTAACTACAATAAATAATAAATACAATAACTTTACTTACAAATTTTCCTCTAAGCCTAAATGTGGGCTTCGTAAGTCTGTATACAAAGTTTTACAACAAATTTATACATTGTATATTTATACATGTATAAATTACTAATTAGACTTCACTCCCGCACTCTACGATTTTTATCGGGACAAAAGTGAGAGAGTGCGTTAGACCAATATTTCATGAATTTTACAAAGAACTTTTCCTGAAGCATCTAAAATTATGCGCAATTGTCTGCTGCCAAATACTCATTTAATACGATTGTAATCTGATTTCTGAAATAAATTATTAAATTTCAATGAATTTTGAAATACCAAAAATTAACGCGACTAAAAATATCATGTGTGTAATAATAATAATAATAAATATCAGACGCACCGGAGACTGAAGATTGGTGAAGATAATCTGTTGTTATCTTTTCAGGAGGCCGAGCTTAGAGTTAGTGGACTCAGCCAGCTTCAACACTCACGCTAGCGACGTTCCTGTCTCTCAATATAAAGAAATTCGCTCGAAAATAAACAGCGTGGAGGATAGAGAATTGGAGAAATCCCAAAAGTCTACTCTGGCGGCTGAAGTGCCGAGTCCAAGGGGCAAGGTCGACTACAAGGCTACGTCCGAGGAACAGGTGGCTTCGGAAGAGAGAGACGCACCCGAAAAAGGAAGGAGCATAGCTTCCGGCAGCAGCGCGCAGAGCATTTCTGACGAAGCTAAAGACTCTGCCGAAGCTCTCTCAGATGCTGTCACGGTCGCTCAAGAGAGGGATACTACGGAGTACACCACAATGGCTGCTATGGACAAGGTCGCTCTCGAACTGTACGCCATATTGGCCGGAGAGAACTTGAAAAATGATATCGTCAGCACGACCCAAGAGGACGACGAGATGATGACCGAAAACAGCGACGAAGACATGTCCACCACGGAATTATTAACCACCACCGAAGACTTGACTACCACCACAACCACGACGACGACAGAGCCCACGACGACCACCACCACGACCACCACCACGACCACGACTCCCGCTCCCACGTCCACCACCACGGCCAGAGGCTCTCGCTTCAGGCTGCGCGGAGCTGCCAAGCCCAGGCCCGGCGCCACCACGGCCGCCCCCGCCGGCGAGAGCTCGCCCGCCGCCGCGCCCAAGCCCAAAGGTGAGCCCACACACTACCGCCTAGTCTCTGAGACACTACATTCCATTTCATTCCATTGCGCATCCGAACCCTGCATTCCCACACAACATCATGCAAAAAACATTTTATCGCTTGCATTATTTTTGTAATATTTTAGCGTTGCGTAGCATTTTTGCATTTTTATTGCGATTTATCACATTTGAGTAATTATTTTCATTTCAGATGATTGTGACAACTAACCTTTTCTGTTTTTGCTCTTTCACTTGGCTAATCTCAGTAACAATATTAATTATTAAATAAAATTGTCTTGTGCGATGACACGAAACAATTCGTGATATAAAGTAATTGTATCATGTAAAACGATGTAAAAGTGAAGAACCAAGTCAAGCGAGCGACTCGGAGGCGCCCCGGGTTTCGCCACTCGTTCATTCTCGTGATGCTCAGCGCATATTTATATAATTTTACTATCAAGGTGTATCCACAACAGTTTATTACGCAATCACTTGCACTTTTCAAATGCTTGATCCCATTTCATCGAGGTCTCGTGGTAAACGCCTTTACGTGTGCGCATTTACTTAAACATCCGAAAGTGAGCACTGGCCGTTCGTCTGCCACGCAGTCTAACATTTTGTGATACCAACATCACGTTCAATTATTTATAGTAATGTGCGGAATATTAATAAACATTCGTCTAGAAATTTACATGAAATTATTTTGCTTCGTAGTAATATCATCTTCATTAAACTCTTGCAAACATGCGGTTTTGATTTAAACAAAAATGTTGTCAAATTTGCAACAGAAATTCTTCTTCTTCTTCTACAGTTTCGTAATTCTATTAATACAGGGTGTCTCATAGGTATTAGCAACATCTTCGGGCAAGTCTTCTTCGTGCAATTTTGAGTAGAAAATATTTTTTCACTAGGTAAAATGTCGACAGTTACGGAGATAAACGATATCCAAATTTTTCTTTTTTTTCTATATTTTTTACTTATTTTCAATAAAACGTTGGACTATCACGGCAGTATTTTATATGCAATGTTCAATATTTTTCGTTTTCATTCATGTCAAATAAAATTACCTTGCAGAAATTTGAAAGATATATTTTTTTCTCTTTTTGTGAGGTTTTTGTCATTTAATTTGACTTGTTTTAAAGCGAATGATTTTTTAATATTAAATATAAGATAATATAGTGATGCTCCAACGTTATACAGAAAATAAGTCAGAAATATTGAAAAAAAATGCAAATTTTAATGTCGCTTATCTCCATAACTGTCGACATTTCACCCAAAGTGTAAGGAATATTTTATATTCAAAATTGCATGAATTTTTATGTCCCCCCGAAGTTTTTGCTACTGGCTATGAGACACCCGGTATATAATAATTCTTCAATATATTCCCCAATTCACCGCCTCCCTAGTCTTCGACCCCCACTCGATAAATTATAGTATAGTCGTATAGTCAATCAAAGTGACAATAATAATCGTTGGCTGGTCCAGTGTTAACTTCTACCCGCGTTCTCGATACCTAAACACTCGGTCGACCTAGATCAGCCTTCTATTCACTAGGAGGCCTCGCCGCCGCGGCGCGATCTTTCAAAGGTTAGTTCCCGATTTGACAAACGGAAATCTGTGCGAGGAGCACTTTCACGGCATTGCTTTCACTGTAGAAAGCATCCGTGTGTTGGTGCGCGGGCGACGTCGCGTCGCGAGCGCGCCGACCGCGCTGTGCGCTGGGGGTAACGTTGGTGACGTAAAACCTATTATGTTTTTATTAATACTAATTTATCGTTATATTTTTGCGATCATCACGTAAAGCTTCGTGAAAATGTCGCGCTTCAAAGCGAGTAATATATGCATGCTTGACAATACGCGATTTCGTAACTGTTTTGGTAATTACCGCTAGCTTAGTTTCAGCCGTGAGCTCCGAATAAAAGCATTGCGGAATTTTAGTTTAGAGGCTACAAATAACAAAATATTATTTATTCATAATTTTAAAAATTAATGTAAATATGCATATTACACATATCAGACCTTTAAGGTAAGTGGTTGAACTATCATATAAATGTTAATGATGTCCAATTCGATTTGCTGTGAATATAAATGTATTTTTTCACAATATTAATGTATTTGATTGAGTACTCTAATCGATTTCAAAAAATACAAGAATCTAATGTCATTCGTCAACGTTGTCATATGGAAACGTGAAACACTAAATTTAATGATTTTATTTTATGATATTCAAACATCTTAACTTATTAAATATTATTAGCACATCTTCACTTAACTTATCAGAATTATAAAGAAAAAATCAGCTCAACCCAGCCTGTTGGATTTTTACTCATCTTACATTTTAGATTTAGAAATTAGTGTAGGTACATGTATACCGTATATTGTTGCCGTTACATTCATTAAATTAAAATAATCTTAGAATTAATTGGTTGGATATTTCGTTAATTAATTTCTAGACATTTCTATCAAAGCGTTTCGCTACAGTTTAATCATTGATAAAAAAGTAAACAAAAAATTATATTATCATAAGAAATGGCGATGCCTTACTCTTGTAAATCATCTATAGCAATGAATTTTATTCACCTATAGCAATGTATTTTACTTGGCTAGCATATTAACAATTCTGTTTTTTCAATCATGTGGTGGATTGCCATTGTTTTGATTTACGTTTTGAATTTGAGCCACCAATGTATCCTTTTTCTAGACCTTTGCATAATTCTTAACAAATTCTCTTCCATCCCTCCCATCATCATAATATTGAACTATTTTGCTTAATTTCTTAGTATTTGCGAGCACTGTTTAAGCGTTAACTGTTTTTTATTTATTATTTATTGAAAAACATTTCATGTACATTTTATTGGATATGATTTTTTTCTATAATGATTTTAAAGAGTGCTATGTAAATAAAACTAAAATATCGTATTGCCGACCAGGACGCTACGGCAGTTCAAGGCCTAGCTTCGGTAGAGGCAAGTCAGCCAGCACCACCAGCGCTCCCGATCACGAAGAAGAGAAGATCACCAAAGAAGAGGCTGCTCCGGTGCAAAGCCGAAAGGTAACATTCCTTCCATTTTTAATGTGTCACATAAACCGTGAATCCCGTTACATCATGTGTCAATATTTATTTCTTGGGGTTTTTTAGTACATTTAAACATTGCAATTCTAAAACAAAATTTATTAATCACTCATAAAGACATATAGAAAAATCAAATCAACGAAAAAATATAACCAAGATCCGTGGTTCAAATCCCGGTAGCAGCCAAATGTTTTTTTGTTATTTCGATTTTTCTGTATGTCTTTCTAAGTTATTAATAAATGTTGTTTTAAATTTCACAGAAATCTTTGAAAAAAATCGCAACTTCACAATAAGAATGTGTTTTTGAATACAATATTGCAATTCTATATCATCAAATCTTTCTTCACTGATAAAACATCGTTATACAACAATTTTCAAAAGAAACCATGAGATATGACATTGATAGAGATAATGAGAGTACACAACTTTCAAAGAAATAATACCAGATGTAAGGAAAGTAAGTTTAACGCGATGATTAAATAACTCGTTCAGACTACTTGACCACCCAATCTGGGACATCCGGCAGGTCGTCGTATCGGAGGGGATACCCAGCCGATACGCGGTGTAAATACAAAATCGTCTATCAGCGCAGTGGTTTAACCATCTAAACTAGGGAGATAATAAAACAAATTCATATTACCCTTAAATATATCGATCGTAAATATAAATTAAGCAATAAACTTTTATAAGTAAGGCTTGCTTATCCATACTTCCTACTATATTTTAATAATAAAAATTATTGTGTTCAATTTTTTTCTATAATATACCAGGATTCCTAAAATTTTATACAATGTCAATCAATTATATTCATACAACGATATATCTGTAATTCTTTACATTTGTAATAAATATAATTGCTTCACTTTATTGTTATAATAAATATAATTGATTCACCCTTTATTTTCCTACTTCCACGTATGTATTAGCGGAGCGCCTAATGCAGCCAATTACTAACGCAAGTGTTCTACAGATTGCAAATACAATTAATACTTTCTAAATTAGATTTTGCTTTCTTTGCTTTGGTACTGATAAACTTTTAATTATTTATAAAGATATCTTCTCAACAATCAAATTTACGGACACATAATTAATAATAATAGATATTATTTTAGTAACATACAATTGCAAATGTTCCGCGCAATAACAGTACAATGTAATAGCTTCTATGGACCAAACTATCGGAACCAAACTGCGAAAATCGCATGGAAAATACCTACTATTGGAAATAAAAATTATTTTATTTTATACGTTTGCAAATTTATATATCAAATACTTTTAAATTTATAAATTTGTAAGGAAAATGAAACAAAATGAGAACGAAACAAATTCATGTTTTTACTGTCACAGTTCCATATTTTTTCTATATACTTAATTATTTCCTTCTTCCACAGCCTTCACTGAGCCGCAACCGTTTCAGCGGCCGATCCCGCCCTACTCTGACCACGTCAACTGCTTCGCCATCCGATGAAGCTTCTTCCACTACTGAATCTGTTGGAGCAAGGTACAGCAACAATGTACAATAAAATACTCTTTGTATACTTGTCATTTTTTTAAATTTTATTTATTTAATATTAATTATTACAATTTTTGTCGTCAACAAATAAATTTTATCGCTGTACCTTTCCAAAATGAAACTACCTCTATTGCTTGCAGAGATTAATATTTTGAATTGTTATAAAACATTATTGACTATGCTTACTTTTTTTTTCAATTATCACTTATGTTTAAATAATTTGTTTCATACTTAATTATTGTCAAATAAATATTTGAAAAACACATCGCACTTTGAAAGCAAAGAGGACACTATGGCCTTAGCATTATTTTTTTAATTTTATCTTATTTAAAATCAGTGTATTTATCATGCTATAGAATAGTGTGGATTTTAAAATACCGTGAAGTGTCATTTTTGTGTTCAGTGTGCGACGTTTATATTAATTGTACGTTTATAAATTTTTCACGTTTTCGTTTCCAAATTTCAGGCTTCGTCCACGACCAGGTCTCAAGCCGAGAAGCCGCCGACCCCTGCCGGGCGCCACCAGCACCACAGCCGCCCCCGCTTCCGCTGAAGGTGAACCTTCGGACACGACTCCTGAAAATGCATCCTCATTAGAACCCTCGTCTAGCACTCCAAGATCACTTTTAGGGTAAGAAAATCTCACTAGTTACAAATTTAGAAATGCGTTAGTTAAATATATTTTCGAATAATTGTATATATCCAATATGTATAAAACACTTAAAAATGTATGTTGCGATCAGATACTACAGTCTTACATTACATTTATATTCTATGCTATTGGAGAACTAATAATTTATCAAGTATTCCTTTTAATTTATGAGCGATTATTATTATTTAATTTATTAACTGAAATGTCGATGTTACGATCCTCGGATAGGTTCAAGATGGTGCACTGACTACTGGTCCCCAGACACTTCATCCCTGTTATTTGTTTCCCTGGACAATTGATCCCTGAAAGTTTCCTCAAGTATTTATATACTTACATCATAAAGGCGTACGCATATGTTAATAATAATAAATATATTATATTAAAATGGGATAGGAGCTAATTTATTAAAACATTTGTCTCGTGCAAAATTTACATATAATTCTAGATAATTAATTAAGAATATTTTCAAAATAACAATATTTTTTTATGTTAAATATTATAACTTTTACGACTTGTTGTAAACCATTTTACTTCATTATTTTTTACACTTTCTTTCACCCTCTTTCGACATAATATATTTATAACATTCACGTAGGCTGGTATATATCATATAAACATTTTGGGGGATCGAAATGCAAGGGATCAATGGGCAGGGGGATCAAGTGACGGGGGTCAATCAACAATTTTTAAATAAAACATGCATCATAATGAGCGTGCGAACACTGAACGCGTCCTACTCCTTTTTCCTGCTGTCCATTTTCAGTGCAATCTTACTGCGGCGAGGTGTGCGTAGCGCCTAATATTATTTATAAGATTTTTAACACTCTCCGTGTTACTATTCTGTTATAGGATGAATTGAATCTATCTAAACCATCTAAACCACTCGATCAGAAATATAGATATAAGTGCTAGTCCACAATACTTAATAGGTGGAATCCTGCCTTGATTATGAATCAAAAATGTTCGAGCAATATCAAAGTTTGCATCCTTTAAAAATATTTCCGACTTATTTTTTACAACATGTTGAACTATCATTACAGTAATTAATATCGATTACGAAAAATTCATTCGTTTCAATACAAGTTAAATAAAATAATAAAAACCCAGAAGAAATTGGAATTGAATCTGTCTAAATGATCTAAACCACTCGTTCAAAAATATAGATATAAGAGCTAGTCCACAATACTTAATAGGTGGACTCCTGCCTTAAATACCCCGAAGAAATTGGAAAATATTCCAATTTAAATTGGAATGTTTTTATCCTTTTTTTATTTGTATTAAAGGGAATTCATTTTTCATATTGGATAAAAGTTACTGTATTGATAGTCCAACGTTTTACAAAAAATAAGTCTGAAATATTGAAAAAAATGCAAACTTTGATGTCGCATATCTCCATAACTATCGATAATAGGTCATGGTTGCTTGAAAATTTTCCACTCAAAATTTAAGCAGGAATCTAACTGTAACGTAGCTCTGTTACACCCCGTACGTGATATGATTAATTATGTTATATGATTATTTATATGACGATGTGAAATAAATACTTATACTCGATTCGGTTGTCACTGCTTAGACGCGTTTACCATATTTAAAAATATGTGTGTAAATTGAAAAGAATTTATTTACTTTCCACATTAATCGAACTTTTTTATATGCACAAATAGCAACAAAGCATTACGTTAAATTTCTGGAAATGCTTGGAAACGAATTAGAAAGTACGACTGTTGAATATTTTTGCTCGTCATCACACCATCAACACGTAGCCTTGGCAATCGTACAAATAATTAATTTATTATAATATTATGTTCGCCAAAGGAATGTCGGCATACGATTTAATACTAGAATAATTATCTTTCTAGTGAGTCAGGATATAAGTGGCTGCCGTAACAATATTATTCACACTTTTTGATATTATTCACTATTCAAAAATTGAAAACGACATACCTACCTAATACATAACCACGTGTAATAATTGTAATCTAAGCTATAAATTAATTAAGAACGTTGAATTAATATTTCACTATAATCATAATCATTCAGTATTCTCGGCACCTACTAAAAATTAAATAACTAATAAAATTTTGAAAAGTAATTTTAATCTTATTTGCAATTTTTTTCTTCAAAACGTGAAAAATCAATATCCTCAAATCAAATTAAATAATCAATTAGAAAGACACACAGAAAAATCGAATTAATGAAAAAATATTTTGGCTGCTACCGGGATCCGAATCCAGATCACCTAGCTTTCCGGACAGGTATGCTAACAATTACACCAGCCTGGTACTTTTTCTATCGACCTTATCTATAAGTCTAATTTATTAATTGATTAACATCATACCTCTGTAAATGGATAATATATTATATTATCTATTTTAGAGCAATCCAATTTTTCTGGTGCGGTAGGCATAAATTACTTTGTGTAACTACCGCTAGAGGTAGCCAGAATTAAACCTTTAATTAATTTTAAATTTTTGGCGGCAGCAGCCAAAATATTTTTTCGTTAATTTAATTTTTCTGTATGTCTTTCTAATTGATTAATAAATTTGGTTTTAAATTTCACGGAACTTCGTTCCAAACAAAATGTAACTTCACAATAAGAATGTGTTCTTGAATATAATACTCAAATCATTTTAGCTTGATTATTGTAAGCAAATTTTGAATATAATACTCAAATCATATAAGATTGATTATTGTAAGCAAATTTTGGCCAATGCGTGTAGAAATTTATTATTGTAAATATTATTTCGTAAGAGCATGAGAGGAATATAATTTTTGGGTTCGTTTATTGCACATGCGAGGATTTTTGTGGAACATAAAAAAATGATGTTTTAAACAATGAAAGCTAAAAGTATTATTGATGGATTTGGCGTTAAAGTTGTATATTAACGATGATCATTAAATCTGGAGAATAATGTAAACTTCGTTACCTGTACGTGAGTTTAATTGTAATTTTATAATTTATTAATTTATTAAACAATATTACTTTTAGCAACTCTTCACTTCTCTTCTCAATATTCCCAGTTCAAATACATAAACACCAGTATAGTAGATTTTATTTAAGAAAGACAATCGAATTAGTATGTAAATGCGTTGCATACGAGGCACATCATTTAGTTGTTTTGTTGTTTACGGGTATAAACCCCAATACAACGAAACGATATACCTACCTCGTACGCTCGGCTTACCATACCAATTCAAGAGGTCTAACTCCGGTCAGTACACAATCAATTGATTATTATTTATTCCACCTAATAAATGTAAAAATTCTATATTTAAAAGTAGGTTGTCAGTATAGTACTTCACCTGTCGATGAGAGATTATGTTACTCTCGAAACTTGATAAGCAAAATATAAAATAATAATTAAAGTCACGTATAGGTAAGATTGTTTATTTTTTTACCCCATTTAATGATCACAACTGAATGTTTTAATTTAGTTGTATCTATATTTGATGACGTAATGCCGCGTTGAATTGAAGCAAACCCTTTTTTTAAGTGTACTTATTTTTCACTAGTCGCGGGAGACTGATCGGCAGTGTGCGCCCGCTGAGACCGGGCCCGCGCGTCGCTATCGGAGGGCGAGGAGCCTCGAGCGTCGCAGCAAGCAGCAGCACCACCGAGGCCCCCACCAGCTCCTCCGCAGAACCCGCTGCAGACGCTGGCGACCTGACCAGCGGCGAACAGTCGGACCAAGCTACCACTCAACAGGTTAGTCATTCATTAATTATAAGCTCGTATAAATAATTTTGAAATACGGACGTATCGGCGTTATAAGTGAAGAGCATGTATTACGCCATGTTCCCAAGCAGATTTTCAAAAAGATAATAATAGAACACGCAATAATAATACACCACCTTGACATTTAAAAAATATTTTCTCTGTTTAATAGCTTAAAGTTCTAAGAATAATTTGAGTCCTCTTTCATTCAAACATTTTCAAATATAATATTATATAATAATACACCATCTTGACATTTGCAAAAATATTTTGCCTGTTTAATAGCTTAAAGTTCTGAGAATAATTTGAGTCATCTTTCATCCAAACATTTAAAAAATTGGAGTTATAGCAATTTTCAGCTAGCGTGGTAGGTGAATTTTCAAACGAGTTTCAATATTTTAAAAAAGTATTTTAAAAATTATTTTCTAAATTATTTTATTTACACAAAAATATTCCTTTTAATCTGCTACAATAGATATTATATCATTTAACGATGAAATAATTGACTTTTTCAATTCACTCAAGGACATGATTATCTCCACCAGCAAGAATAATTAAAATTTTTGCAAATAAAAAAAAACAAAAACAAGCTTGTAAGGACTAATCTGACAATATATTTAAAATGTTTAAAATCTTACCGATACAAAAAAAAACTTCATTTTAAACTGACACTGGAAGAATACGTGAAGGATAAATTTATAACACTAATACTACACAAATAAATATACAACGACACGACAAATATCTAACAAAAAACTAGAAATAGAATAACAAATATTTTTTACGGAGGCAGAACTAAACAGTACGCAATTCCAAAACTATTTAACCAACTACCGGACAGACTAAAAAATGAAACGGGACAAAAAATATTTAAGAAATACTACAAGGAACTGTGAAATACGGTGATAAATTAATTCTTATCATAATATTCGAGCGGCAATACAATATTATACGATTATTAATGTTTGCAATTAACTAACGACTGCTGCTTTTCATACGACTTGGCTATTTTTTAAAATTGGTAATGGTGAAACCAGGCACACACGCTGCGTTATTGAAGCAATCATAAAATAGAATATACGTCGCCGTGTACGCGTTCGAGTTTGACACAATTCCAACCAAACGTATATTCTACCTAACTTAGGGCCGGTTGTTTCAAGTTGGATTAAAGTAAGCGTTCTTTTAAAGCATAGATTTTTACGTTCTCCACCAATCAGACGATCCGTTTTCGTAAAAATCTATGCTTTAATCGATCGCTTACTTTGATCGAACTTGAAACAACCCTGCCTTAATTAAACGCCTACTTGCATGGAGAAGAAATAAAATTGACTTAAGAAATTATAAATATCGATGTATTTCGCCTTTAAGTGACTCGAATGTTAAATAATGTACATATAACATTTCAACACCTTTAATAACAGTTAATTTTATTTTAAAATAATCTGATAATAAAACGCGCGATTTGATAAATTTTTGAAGCTGGCAATGGAAAAACAATGCATTACTTATTGCAGATTTAGCGCAATTAAAATATATAGATTATATTATTTTTAAGAACTACTAAGTAATGCAGTCTTAGCATATAATATATAATTATATATTCTTGCGTACATACTGCGTTTATACTTTTGCAAAATGCAAGATATATACGTATGCAAATTATAATTAATAAATAGTAAAAAATCGAGTAGAAAAGTTATGTTATTGAGTAGTGTCTGTTTGTGTGTTAGTTTGTTAAATGTATTTGTATTTTGGTCAGCCCGGCGAGAGCACCGTGGGCAGCCCCCTGACCAGGCTGAAGGGGCGCCCCCGGCTGCAGGTGGCCGCCGCGCGCCCCCGGGTGGCCGCCCCCCCCGCGCCACGCCGCCCCAGCCCGCTGCTGGCCCGCAGACGCCCGGGACAACCTGAAGTAAGTACATTCAAACATAATCATTTCACTTTGTCCGATGTAAACAGATTGTGATGCGGTTTACATCGAACAAAGTGGGAGAAAAATAAAGGAAAGACTTGAAGAGCATAAAAGAGCCGTAAAAAACTTTAGTTTAAATTAGTTTAAATTCAAAATAAATAAAGTGGAATAAAACAGTGTTGTTTACCCTCATTTTTTAAATAATCATTTAGTTGTCTGTACGTCTATCTGTCCCCGTAACTTCGTGTAGCGTCCGAAATTTCGTTGGAATTCACTGCTAAAAAACGGCCGAACGTGGAACTTGAACCCCGTGCCGTCAAAACAGAACCATCCGATTAACGCATTTTGCTATGCCCGACTCTCCGTAGATCGCCAAAAATATGCTATAAATATATACTCGGGCTTAGCAAAGATTATGGTAAAATATAGACGTTTCATTAATTACTAGCGGTGTCATCAATGTATACTATCAGCCGTATTCTTAAAATAGAAATATTGCTATTTTTGTACATTGACAGTTATTGTATAACATTATAATGCCGTCAAATTGATGTTTTAAGTTTGACAGGTTTGAAATTAATGAATTCAATTAATCAGAAAGCTCTAAAATGTAAAAAAACGTTAATTTATTCACAAATTGTGAATCAGTTAACTTTTAATTATGTGTGATTAAATTCATTAATGTATCAAACTTAAAACGTCAAAATTAACGGCATTACAATGTTATACAATGACTGTCAAGATAAAAAAATAGCAATATTACTATTTTCAGAATACGGCCGTACATGGGTGCAACTTCACACAAAAAAGACACTTCATGTTCTAAACATACACTTTTCACGTGCCAATAAAAAGTACATACAAGTGTGTATGGAGAAAATTTTGTTTCTCTCCGAACACAATTTTTATTATGCATGGTAACAAAAACTGTTCCACAATAATTTATAATAAATCAAGCTAATTATTTATCGTTACTCAAAGTGATACAAAGTTCGGATTCGGAATTTAATTACAAATAAATTTTACATCTAGTATTGTCTACCATTTACAAGTATTGTCTAGTACCAACCTTCATAGTACATAGTATAGAACGTCGATAGGCGTTTTCAAAACACAGCGAATGTTTGTGAGAACGCTTATATGCGTTTTCAATACTGGACGTGTTAAAGAAAATTTGTTTACCCCAAAATAAGATACGTAATATTTGAGATTTTACTTTTGGAACAAGATAATCTTATTTCCCCATTCTAGAGAGGTATTTTCCTCAGATCAAGTTTTTCTATTCTATTCTGTGAAATTCTCATAGATGGAAAACTGTTTTTTTTACAAAGTTAACAAGTAAATTAATAAGTTGTTTGTCCATTTCAGGCAACCGCATCCTCTACAGAGAGTCAAACGTTGACGGAGGCTTCTGATGCTGTGCAAGACGGTGGCGCGGCTGACGCAGAAGGTGGAAATGCTTCCAATTCTTCGGAGGAACATCAAGAAACTGTTGCGGCGAGTGAGGAGCCAGCGACGGAAGCTCCCAGAGGTCTGTCCTCCCTGTTGGCAGGAAGAAGACGCCTAGCCATCAGACGGCCAGGAACCCTCGTATAAGTAAAAAAAGATGTTGGTCATTAATTTCCAAACAACATGTATTTACGTTTCACACATCTTAAAACGTGTTTCAAAAATGTGCTGTCTGGACATTAATAGTTTTTCAACTCCGTTTAATTTTAGCATGACCCTTTCCATCCGATAATAAAGTCAATTGGCCAGAAATCGTACTAAGTTTCCGTTGTTAAATGGTAGAAACATAGTCAAGAAAGAAAGATTAAATGGCAATTTCAAAACGTCGTACGGACTATTGTTCAATAAATTATTGTAAAGCCTTAGTGCTTCAAAGGTTACAATATCACAACTCGTATTAGGTACATCTTTGTGATTAACTCACATTAGTTTTAAACTTTACCTATTAATTTAATTTCTTACTTTTCCGTTATATTTTCGTATTTCAATTTTGCTTTGCGCATTTCAAATATATGTTTTAAATAAAAATTCGCCACTTATCTCCGATTGGAAGTACATTATATATTATACAAGAAAATAAATTTAATGTAAACAAAATTAAGGGAACTGTTTTGTTCGTATAATTTTTATGATGAGAATTTTTCTGGACAGCTTCACAATTTTTTTTTAAATTGTTATAAATAGAGGAAAATTAAGGCATTCAAAATATATTTATATACGCAACTCAAAACGTTGAACAACTATTTTATAATAGTCGTATAAGTAAAATAGAAAAATACGTCTATTTGCGTATATTGCCTTTAGATATTATATCGTTAAATCGAAAAATTATCAATATTTTTATCGTACTGCATTATTTTACAATACGTGACTTATTTATTTGAACTAACAGTACGTTTTATTATACATTTTATACAAAACAAAACACCTAGATATTAGTGTATTAGAAACTCGTTGACAACCTGAAGTAATTAATACAAGAATGTCATTTTATAACAAAAGACTCTTCTGCCAAACATTATTTGATGTAACAAATATATTTTCAGAGTTGATTTTACACTATATATAGCTGGGCAATTTGTGTGATGTTGAAGAAAATATGTGAAAAAACTTGCGGAGACAAAAATTGTCTGCATCACAATTATTGGTTTGTAAATATATATTTATCAATAATTTTAGATATTAAATAAATACGAAAATTAATACATGTGTTTTTTTTCGTTATTATCTTTAACCTAATAAATAACTACTAAAATGGCAAGCAAAAATCATCGATCAGCCGTAGCTCGTAATGAAAATAAATTGCGCCAATTTACGAATTTTGTATGTAGAACAAATTATTAGGGTAACATTATTATTGTACACTGTGTTATTTATTAAATTATTAGCGTAACATTAATATTGTACACTGTGTTATCTAGTTATGTATAAGATCTTTTTTTTGTAACTGGGGTTAATTGTTGAAATAAAATAAATAAATAAACACTGAATAGTCGTAATGACAGTAGAAACAAAAATTTGTAATAAAATGCTCTTGAGGTATGTCTTTAATTTAAAAAATACTGAGTAGGGCCATAGTTAGGTACCTACATTGGGGTCCAACAGATGCATGCCCAACAAGAATACATTAAAAAAATAGATTAATCAATTATAAAGATACACATACTAAAAACATCTATCTGTCGTAAAATATTTGGTTAACACCGATATGAACTCAAAAATTTACCAACGCGGGGAACTGCGATTACCAATTTTGTCATGTTAGGTAATCATATATAATTACGAAAAAATTATATTTCTATTGTTTATACTTAAGCATATACGAATGAGTATAAAAATAAAGTTTTACATTTCATTTTTCAAAACTTAATATTATATTGTTGTTTAGGAGTGTTATAATGAAAAGGATGTTCACTGTCTTCTTAACTAGACTGACGTCTGTACGAATCTGTAAACTAAACAAAAACAATTTTAATACATTCAACATACAAACGTGCAATTTACGTAATAAAAAACAAAAATACCAAATAAAATAGGTATACTTACAAAACAAAAATACTAAGTAATATATACTTACATACAAAAAACGAGCGAGCCTTACAGTAGTCGTATGTGTTGTGTAACATTTGACATATCACAATTAAAAATATCAATAGAGCAACAACAGAAATTAACATTAAATTTAAAAAAGCTAAAACCTATATATCTATTAATTAGTAAATACAAGTAGTAGGACGAGTATTTAGTAAGTAGTAGTAAATACAAGTAGTAAGGGAGTAAGACAGGGTTGCTCGATGTCACCAGCATTGTTCAATTGCTATGTACAACAGGCTATCGACGAGGTGAGAGAAGAAATGAGAGATAGGCCCGGCGTGATAATCCATGGACAAAAAATTTACATACTTAGATATGCCGACGATATTGCACTGCTTGCGGAGTCAGAACAAGAATTGAACGAGGCTCTGAGAAAGATGGAAAATGTTTTGGCAGATAAATACAACATGAAAATAAACAAAGTGCATGGTTGTTGGAAGAGAAGAAACGTCAAAAAATGTTGTTTTGAGTGGCGTCGCTGTCAAACAAGTGAAAGAATTCACATATTTGGGTAGCAAAATTTTCCAAGATGGCCGCTCAGAGGCAGTCAAGAATACAACAGGCAAGAGTCGCCTTCAACAAAAAATCCAAAATCCTTGAATCCCCCAACATTGATTTAAAGGTTAGGAAAAACTTGATTAAAACTCTTGTCTGAAGTGTGCTGATGTATGGCAGCGAAACATGAACCATCGGCCAGAGCATGTCCGGGAGGCTAGCGGCCTTTAAGATGTGGTGCTACAGGCGCATGGTGAGGTTGGTCATTCATTCATTCCATTGGTCAGAATATATCCGAAAGGACGAGGTGTTGAGCAGGGTGGGCGAAAAGAAGCGGCTCCTTAACAGAATCGCCCAACAACGAGCAATTTGGATAGGCCATCATCGTCGAGGGAAATTTTGAAAGCAACAATCGTAGAGGCCGCCCGAGATTAAGCTACGTAGACCAGATTATCGGAGATGTGCGCTGTAGCACCTACCGAGAAATGAAGAGGCTGGCAGGTGACAGAGAGGAGTGAAGAAATCGAGTGGTTGTTGCAGAACAATCCTAGGATTGCGACCCAAAAAAAATAAACAAATACAATTAAAGATAATGTATATGCATTTATTTATTAATTAATTTTGCCGCACTATGTAGGTACCGTATATATCTACAGACGCATTTTGTTTAAAATGTGTTTGGTCTTATATATATTTTTTTATTTATTTTCATAGATGTGCCACCATACTTATTGAATGTATGTTATGTATGAATTATGAAGTATGAAGTATGAAAACTTTGAATAAATATTTAAAACTAATCACATAAATGACATACATTTTGAGAATATAAATACTTAAGGTTCGTTATTGTTTACATAAATATAAAAAAATAAGTATTTTTTGGATAGTTTCGAAGATATAAGCCAAAATATATCAAAGTTACAACACCAGCCACGTAACATATATACGAAATCAGAAGGGCTGGCTGTTGGAAGTGTGCGTCTTCGCTGTGATGGCACTTTCTGGACATTGATTTGTTTATAAACGATGATTTTTTCCATATTGGTCAAATAAAATTGCGTGCGCTTTCCCGGCGTCTTATTTCCTGTTAAGCATTTCCGTCCTTTTTCACAAAATCACTGCCACAGATTGCAGGAAAGATGTTACACATCAAAAATTAATTTATGAAAGAAAATACGATAAACATAACATATTGTGCAATGAATCCAAAAAACTTTCAAAGTAATACATGTTATTACCATAATTTTACTTTAAATAAGTATTTACTTCTAATGATTGCAACTTCACAGTGCGTTTTAATTTAAAAAAATACAATACATTCGGTATCAATATTCAATAAGTATCAATAACCTGATATTTGTTATTCAAGTCTTTTAGCGGCATGAGTTTGTAGATGCTTTTTTTTTGGATGTACGACGACCTTTTGATTAAAAGATTTATTTTTATTATATGCTATTCTGTGGTGTCTTATTGTTGAGCCATTTCGGGCTCGATTTTGAACAATATATACCCAAGCGCAGAAAATCAGCAAGTGAGGTCTCTGGGATCTGAGAGAATCTGCACTGTTGTATTTAGATTTTGTATTAGCGAACTATTTTTGGGGCCTACTTATGGTGACTTCCATATTTACGCAGTTATACGTAAGGATAACAATCGGTTTAGGGCCGGTTGAATTAACTTGGTTTGTAATGCCTAATCTTTTTTCAAAGCATAGATATTTGCGTTTTCCGACAATCAAACAACCCGTTTTCGTAAAAAATCTACGCTTTAAACGAACTAGCAACCGGTCCTTAGTGTACCTACGCGTGTTCCAAAAACAAGATGTTAGTACTATAGTTTAAAGCGTTAAAATGGCGTTTGTAAAAAAAAGGGCACACACGGTGCGTGCTAGTCTATAGTGATGATGATGACAGTGTTCTCACCTGCGAACTTTGTCGATAATTGGTACTCCATTGTGCCCCGGAGGGTGGAACAGAATGGGAAATTTCCATTTTTTTTTCAAACACATATTTTTGATAGTAATTATTAATTTAGAAAAGTTTAGCTTTACTTTCTTTGAAGAGAAATAAGTATATAAAAATTCAAATTAAACAATAATGGTGTTATTGCTTTCAAACTCTCACAAATTGTAATCAAAGCTTAGCTACTCTGTTCCGCCCCGGGTTCCCCTACATGTTTTACAACCGTTGAAAATAAAAACAAGGCATCGACACTGTACTTTTTTTTGGAAATTGATCAAATTCAATATATTGCTAAAAATAATCGGCAATCCTTCATTCAATTTGCGCATTAAAAATAACTGTAATCATAGTTCAACGTTTTGTAAAAAATAAGTCGGAAATATTGATAAAAAATCCAAACTTTTATATTGCATAACTCCAAAACCATTGATATTAGTTTATGGCTGCTTAAACATTTTCGACTCATAATCAAGGCAGGAACATAGTCCTGCAAGGTTGTTAATGTTTCTCAAATAACCCTGTACATATATTGCAAATTTTTTTTCGAGGTTTTTATCATTCTATTCGACTGTATTAAAGCGAATACATTTTTCATAGTCGATATAAGTTACTGTCATGATAGTTCAACTTTTTGCAAAAAACTATCGGAAATATTGAAAAAAAAATGCAAACTTTGACATTGCATATTTCCATAACTATTGATTAGTTCATAGTCGTTTGAAAATGTTCAACTCATCATTAATGCAGGAATCCACCTGTAAAGTTTTTGCTTCATAAATAGATACATACTTATTATTTAAAAAAATAACGATTTATTCAAAAATATTTATTTGTAAACATCCTGTTACTCATACATAAGTCATCTTTATTAAAGGTTTGAACGAGGTACGAAGTACGAAGGGCAACAATGACTTTTTATCGCATTTTTAAGGAATCCATATGTCCATAGTAAAAGTAATAGGAAATTATTTACCAATATGTAATGTAATATAATAAATATTATAATATGGACCCAAAATGTAATTCAAATGGGTAGAGATCAGTCAAATTCTTCGGATTTCAAAAATTACATAGTTACATTTGCAAAAAGAATTGTCCCGCTTTTGCAGTGCACAACCTACCCCTTTTTCTCGTAATAAGTATAATATTAGGTACCTGCCTTACTGATGGTTAAGTGTCTATGGCCAAAATTTCATTTTCTATGACTTTATATCTGTTTTTTCCACCAGCGCAATACAATCTCTATTCCATTCTGTTCTATGACCAGCGCTGTGAGGGTTCGCTTCTTTCTCGTCTACTAGTTTTTAGCGTTGCTGAAAATTGTTTGTCATCCGTAAATATGGCGAATATCGCTGTACAGCGAATAAAACGAGAATTTCAAGAAGTTATCAAGAGTGAGGAGGTATGTAATTTTTCTTAAATATTTGAAATCTTAATTTTATTTATACTGATTTCTGTCAGTTTCGATAAGAATATGCATGGAGAAGATTAGTCCGCATACCCGATTGCGTTTTTCTAGGTTGATGTGAAATTCGTGGATGTGTAATTTTGTTTCCTTTTAAAATTGATTTCTGTGTGACGTATTACTGACATGTTCATCGAAATGACATGTCTTTTCAATTTTAATATTTTCTCGGTATTATTGGCGCGGCAACCATCTGTACATGCAACGACAACTGACAGCGCGGAGTTCAAAACACAAACACCATCTTAATTTCAAAGAGCTTCGGATAGATTCGAAAGATTTTATTGTTTTTACTCGATTTGATGCACCTTTTTAATCCTATAAAATTTATATATGATTTCTCAGTGGTTCACGGTAAATATTACGTTTTAAACCAAAATGATCTCAATCGTCATATGTTTTAAAAACGTTTTTTCTGGATATGGGATAATGTTTTTGTAGTGTCTCTTTGAACACACCCTTCATGATAATTGTACCGGTGATTATCTGCACATTTATTATTTTGATTTTAGAGTTCCATTCATAACACTCTTCATTTTTACAAATCACAATTTTTAACAAATCATGGATACATGTCAAGGCCTGACTTTTTCCTTTTCTGCCATTTACGTATAGAACGTAAAAACCATGTTTTGATTTGGGTCAAACAGTTTTATGATTTCACTTCAACCGTTCCATGCTTACGTTGTGTAAACGCGATAGAACACATAGTGTATACATACGAGTCTGGAATGGGTTAAACATCTTCATTTAAAATCTCTTTCATAGTATTTCATTTAAAAAACTTTTACTTCGGAGGCAATATTGTTTATGGTAGAGACATGTTTTGAATTGCATAAAATGATTTTATGGTAAATTTCTTCACTGGTTGAGAGTTTCCGAGTACTTTAAACCCGTTTTGCTGACAAAACACAGAAAACCTATATAATTGACAGATCAATTTGAACTCAAAACCACAGGGCTCCATATGTTTATATTTGGCTAAAACGGAAAAGACAGACCCACACATTTGGGGCGGTGTGCGTCAATCATATTATAGTAAACATGCATCGCGCGTTGTCAACAATGAACGGGTTAGCTATTCAAGAGTTTGTTTGGATATAAAATGCCGCCATGCATGCCAATAACCAACAAAAAATTCTTTCCTATATTGACGAAGATTTAGTCTGCATCTATAGTAAATGGTATAATTTGTTGCGTTCAAGATTTGTTAAAATATAATGTGCTCGTAGGCTTTTAATTTTTTGCAATATTAAATGAAATGCTTTTGCATATAAGAGATTTCTAGCAGTCATTTTGCATCATCATATTATTTGACTCTGAGAATATTCTACAAAAACACTGTCGATGAATAATCTATTGCATTTTGTTGAAACGGAAAAAAATATTTTTCACTTTGACCATGTTATTATTTACTTTATGGAGTTGAAAAGTTGTTGCCACTGCCTTTTTCAGTTTTTCAATTAATTTTCGTTCATATTAATGTTTTAAAGTTGTTTATATTAGTTTTTGCAATTTTTTACTAGTATATTTATTACATTGTAATTTTGGATGGCTAAAACATGATTTTAATGAATATGTATGATATATAAGTAAATATCTTATAGTAGTGTTTGTTACTCTAACAAACAATACCGCAGTTAAAAATGTCAACAAAATGGTTTCATTTTTGCATATCTGTTTAAAAAAATATATGCACATCTGTTTTAAAAAATAAAAATAGTGATTTAAAAATATGTCACATTTATAAACTACAAAATGAAGATACTGTCATCTAATTTTGTGGTGACGTCAGAGGATAATGTTATCATTTCGTAAGGGTTTGAATCTAGCTGGAACTAAACTTTATATTGCCCTCTAATAATTTGAACTATATAACCTGGTGTTCAAAAAAATATCGATCCTTCTGATTGTCAGAAATACATTAATTCATACACACTATACTATCTAACTCTTTCAAACTAGTCTTCTTGGTAATACACCCATTCCCAGCGGTCCCGCCATTATTGGAAACACTACAATTTGGAATGGTATCCAGCTGGGCCGTCATGTTTCGCATAATGTCTTCTAATTCAAATTGAGTGACATTTTTAATGGGGAATAGCCAAAAATCACAGCCATTTTGGGAGAAGAAGATAGAGAAATCTGCTGAAATTCAGACAAAGCAGTCGCCAGCTATCAAAAATTACACAATGAAATGAAAATGTTAAGCTCTATTCAATCACTGCTTAAATATATCTCAAGAAAATAAGTATATATACCAAAGATAGTGGTGTTAAATTTAACTCAACGTATGTACATACATTACAAAGTTCAATTAAGTTTAAATTTAAATAATAATTGGCATTTTAAACATGTAAAATATAAAAAAAAAAACTTTTTAGAAACACCAATGTAGACACACTTTCCTCATTTAGAAAAACATTGATTATATTTTTAAATTTGAAATATTTACATAATAATGATTAATTTATTAATGATAAAGTGTGTAATTACAAATTATGTTGCTACTTGAATTTGAAATTCTACACTGACAGTAACAACCAAATTTTAGCACTTTTTATAACAGCGATTTCGAAAGCACCATTATATTTTTGACTGCCAAAATACATAGACAATTTTCTTTACAATGTGTAATGACAACATTATTCAATCTTAATAGTTTATGACATCTTAAGTAAGGGTGTAAGTAATGAGACATTGTTTCAAAAGTTGTTTTATCTGTTAAGAGATATTGGGTGTAGACGCACTTAGCACAACTCCGCATTTACTTATAGTGAATATTTTCCTACTGTATCGTCTTGTGTATTGTATTCAATTCACTATTCATTGTATTTGAATAATGCGATTTCAATTGGCACGTGGTAATTACAAGTTGAATTGATCGCGTTATCACGTTCTACTGAAAATGCCTATAGGCATTTGCAAAAACATATGCAATGGGTGCTGAAAATGCCTATCGGCTTTCTTTACCGTAGGGGTTGGTGCTATGCAATAAGTCATATAATTGGGTCATTTTATGCATTTGTTTTGTTTACACTAATTTATTATATTTTTGCCAATTTTAGTGAAGAAAACTTTACTGTGTAACACAGCAAATTTTAGTGTATACAGTGAAACCCCGTTAATTCGAAATTTGCCATAATTCGAAATTTTTAAAACCTACAATTCCCAAAATGCTAATTTCATAGTAGATTAACTCCAATAATTTGAAAACCCCGGTAATGTAATTCGAAATAATTTTTAGCCCCTTGCGCTATAAATCAATACGTTTTAGTTCACATAATTCAATTTGTTTTTGAAATTTTGATGAAATTTAAAAAAATATTTCAATTTTTTTCGCAAGTGAGAACAACAGATATGTCAATTTCGGATATTTTAGTAATAGAAATGAGGTGGTCATTATATTAGCATAATAAATACTGCATTTTCGAAATGATTTCTTGAAGTACGCAAAAATGCGGACATTTTTCACAAAATTAATAATTTTTTTATGAATATTAATTAATAATTTTACCATATTTGGCGAATTTTGCAATCACATCGTGATTTTTGATTTTTCAAAATAATTCGAAATAACTTTTAGTCCTTTGCGGCATTTTAGTTCACAAAATTTGCTTTTTTTAAGTTTGACGAAATTAAAAAAATATTTAAATTTTTTCGCAAGTGAGAAAAAATATATATATACTTTAGTAATATAAATGTCGCGGTCTTCGTGTTGGCATAATAAATATTGCGTTTTCAAAATGATTTCTTAAAATATATAAGAATACAGACATTTTTCACTAAATTAATGACTTTTTCACGAGTTTTGGCAAATTTCGCAATTGTATTGCGATTTTTAATTTTTTTTTGTACTTTGAATTTCGAATTAACGAGGTTTAGCGTAATTCGAAATGTTTTTTTGGGTCCCTTGAATTTCGAATTAACAAGATTTTACTGTATTATTTTTAAATTGGTAGGTAAGAATGTAAAGACAATTTTTATATATTTTTTATATTTGTTTAATACCTACTTTCTAGTGTAATATTTTTCTAAGACATTGTGCATATTTAATGCAACCTTCTTAAATTGAGACACTTGTCTTTTTTTATCAGAAATTTGGAAAAGACTCTTTCATCAAGATTATTATTGTTATTCATCTGTTTCATGGTGAAAGTACGCAGTATTGTAATATAGATAATGACTGATCACAAAGTTTTAAGCATCAACACAAGTTCAATGCAATTATCGCATTGTCATGTGTCCTTGAGTATAATACTTGTAATAATTATCTTAAGATTTTAAAATATTGGCTACATTTTTAGCACCAACATGATGTCTATGTGTTAAATATTTTCTTTAGTAACGAACATTCTTATATTATGTTCATTTATGTCATCATTTCCCTTTATGTACATATATGAAAATTCATATTCAAAATGAATTTTCATATTCAAAATGAATTTTCAATTCCTGATGATGATTTCTAATAAAAATTATCTAATTGTTGCTATTTAGTAACAAGGTGTAAATGAATAATTGTCCAGATCTTGAAAGTCTTTTACATAATAACGACAACTATTTTCAGTTGGCAAAATGTTCAATTAAAGTGGAGCTGCTCAAAGATTGTTGGACAGAATTACAAGGGGAGATTGCTGGGCCTCCGGATACTCCTTACGAAGGCGGAACTTTTATTCTTGAAATCAGGGTTCCAGAAACTTACCCCTTCAACCCACCCAAGGTATGCCTTATTTAAGCCTTTGTTATTCTGGTGCGAATTCATTGCGTTGCGTATTTTAAGCCTTTGTTATTCTGGTGCGAATTCATTGCGTTGCGTATTATATTAATCTTAAATAATAAATGAATTTTGCGATTTCATGTTTGTTTGCTCACCAAAAGACTGAACGTAATCTTATATTACTTTCATCCTTTTGGTTTTTCATTTCACCTTTTATTTGAAATGATATTATGTGGAAAATATTTGGTGTTAGTGTGGCGTATTATATTTACATAACAATTATTACATGCATTTTTTTTTGTTTATAAGCAATGGCTCTGCTTATACGTGCATTAAATTGGTAAATAAATATCCAAATTGCGAGATATCTTGATAAATGTATTAATTTATATGTATATGTATAATTGATATATTGTTTTAACAGTGAAAATATGCATGAAATATGACGACTGATCGCAAGCTTTTAAGCATCAACAAAGTTCTTTGCAATTATCTCATTGTCATCTGTCCTTGGCCATAATTATAGGAAGTCATTTGCAATCTTTGCGCAACTGTTGAATTGAGAAACTGCTGTGGGATGGATGTTTCGCATTTGATTTTTAAAATGGGGGTTTGTTCAGGATTTTATGGTCACTGTTTGCGTTTGCGTTGTCTTATGCTTCAGCACAACTTTTGTGGACACTCTTCAAGCCTAAATGTTGGTCGAAATTAAATGTAATGATCCAATACTTAACCCCACCTCGTACACAAGTTCTCGGACTGCGATTCAACGATCCTGCATCTGCAAGTTTGAACTTAGTCAATCACCTTGTTCTTTCGGCTTGTTGAGGGCGTACCGGGATGCGGTACGCTGTCCACCGATGTGCTGCCATCTTTGAAGCGGTTGTACCACTCCTTTATCGTCCCCGAAATCCTGTTGGATCATGTGAATGGTTTTCATTTGGGAACTGCCAAGTTTCTAGCAAAAAGAAAACAAAATTGAATTAGCTTTGAAATTGAATGTTGAGATTTGAGACCCGGCGACAGAAACTGATGTTTTTAGACATTTTTGTATAATCTCTGGCAGTTGTGATAACAGTATTAGGATGTATACGGAACACTGAAATCTCAGTAAAGGAAAAATAATATAATATGATTAGGCCATTTCAATTGAACTGAAAACTGCATTTATAAATATAAAAATGATGTCATTTTTAGTCTTCCATTATTAATATTCAATTTTTTATCACGTCTTTCAAGTGCAATCTATATTTGCTTGTACTTGTGAAAAAAATTAAAACAGAGTATTGATATTATTATTTGATGACACAATTCTTTCATTATGCGGTTAGGGCACAGTCCCAATAATTGAAAAGTAATAAGTGTATCACTGTTATTAAATATGATATCGAGATTTATGGAAATTATCTTCTTTTGACGCATTTAGGATATTTTTTTTATTGCACTGTAACGGAAAACAGCATGTAGCAAAAGTGCGAGACCACGAAATGTACTTGAAATTAGTTTTCCATCTGTCCAGTCTGTTTTTGATTAGTAATAGTCAACCCTGATGAAGGCTCAGCTGTGAGCTGAAACTAGTTGGTAATAACTCAATAAAGTGGTGTCAAACAAAGTGATATTTTATTTAAATATAAAGAATTTGACATTTTTCTTTGCCTCAATGATTGTGGCGTTTTACTCAATCTGCCATATTCTCATTGTAACAACAATGTTATAATAATTAGAAAGGGACGTTGTATTGCTGTTATCAGAATATCCCTGAATGGCTTAACATTCTATTAACCGGTCATATGCCGCCCGTACCTAACGCGGAATGTACCCTGTCTGCCGCGCAATTTTGCACACGTTTTTGAGACTGTTTGCTGTTTTTGACACTTTTTTGTGATGGGTATATTCATGTAAGTCAACAATAATCTCTAAGAAGTTGCAGTTTCTAGTTTTTTAATATACAGACTTTACAATAATTACTTATTCATTAATTATGAAAATGAGTAACCAAATTTACTGTCAGAAATGTATGCAAATGTTTATCGAATAAAACTATGGAAGCAATAACACTAAAGATATTGTATTTCAATATTTTCATTCTAAATGTATCAAAGAATATAAAAATACTTAATTTAACTTTTTTTTATTTAAAAAAACACAATTATTGCGCGGTTCGAAGACGACTTTTGGAATGATTTTTTGTCTGGTTTACTGGAGGGAGGAAATGTCCTAAAGCATAACTATGCAAAATTTAAGTTGAATCGGACAAACGGTGTATATTTTATTTATTTATTTATATTTAATTATAATTATAAGATTTTGTTTGGACTGTGCCTGTCTCAGAAAGAAAGACAGACACAGACAGAAAGACAGGTATCGAGTTTTATAGGTATGAAAGAAATCGCAATACGATTGGCTGCACTTTTTCATCGTTCAAATGTTTTATTTAAGCAAAGACAACCGAATATTATCACAAATTTGAATTTGAAAAATGTTATATCTAAATATTTATCAATATTGAAAGGGTTGGTACCTGCGTCTTTTTTTCAAATAATTTGTGCGAATTTGAATGCAACATTGTGTCAAAAAGAACTTTAGGAGATTTATGATTTTGGAGAATCGAAAATGTACATTTTTATTTATATAAATTAATAGTAGGTATATGAAAACAAATTAGGTATACAAAAACATCCTCGTATTCGAATGCAACGTTGTGCCAAAATTTCAAAGTAATCTATGAAGAACTTTCAGAGATTATCGATTTTGTACGGACATTTTCATTTTTATTTATATAGATTGAGCAAGATTCATTTACTTTGAATAATGAGGTTTACTACATATTATTTACATTTTTACCTAAATGATTGCGGTTCGAATTTTTCATGTGAGTAAGTATGTTACGTGGAGGAATTTTTTAACAAGAAGTAAGCAGTGTCACACAGGATTGGGGCATTACTACGCTGAGATGAATGCTGATAAAACTATGTCTAGGCCTTAATCCAAATAAACATCATCAATCAAAAAGTGTAATTTGAGAAATTAAAATATTTGACATAAGTGAATAGCAAAATTGGAAGACCAAGGACATACGGACCATGTTTGAACTATGTTCAATTAATTAAACATAACTTACCATCACGCCGTTTCCCTGTGGGGGTAGGCGAGAGGATAGAGCGCCATACTCTTCTGTCCTCCGTGTCACCCTCTTTTTCTGGCGCTGTCAACACTTGCATTATATATCTTTCTTACCATTCTTTCTTTATTCATTCCCTCAACATGCCCAAACCACCTGAGCATTTTTTTTCCCTGTTTTAATTCTATGAATTAAGTTACGATCAGCTTTACATTCATTCCTAATATCTTCATTCTTTACTCTATCATACATGGATTTTCCACACATACGTCTAAGGGATCTCCTCTCCACTGCATTCAATTTACTTTCGTTCCTCTTCTGCCAGCTCCAGGCTTCATTTCCATACATAAGTGTCGGTACCAGAACTTACTGTACCGTACCGCTAGTTTTGCCTCGGTAGACATATTTCTATTAGAAATTATTGCATTCAAAGCACCGTTCATCCTATTCCCCGCAGTCACTCTCTCGATATCTTTCTCAACACTCCCTCTTCTATCGAACATACTTCCCAAGTACACAAACTCATCTACTTGTTCCAAACATTCATTTCCTACTAGTATTTCACACATTGTCTTACTTTCCACTTTTGACTTGTTTACATTCATAATAAGGTCACTATCCTTGCGTACATCATACATCCTGCTTACTAGACTTTGTAAGTCTTGTTCGCTATTTGCCATTAATACTCATCCGCGTAGAGTAAACAGCAATCAAATTACTCATTTTCGCTCCTACATTCATAAATTCCGGTTCTTTCACACAATTATCTATATACAAGTTGAACAGCCATGGAGACATTATGCAACCCTGTTTGACACCATTGTTATATCAAACCACGGTTCTTACATTGATTCCATTGATTCTTACACACGCAGTACTTCCTTCGTAAAGGGATGTATATGTTTAAAGTTCACCTTGTAACCAGAGGGTACCTTCCATAACATAACCATAAATAATGGGTGGGGTGGGTTTCAGCGTACTTTTCTATGATATTAGTGTCTTTTTGTGACTGTATTATCAGCATTTAAACAGTTAACGTGATGTGTTTGTGTCTTTTGGGATATTATGTCGTGTTTTTACGACCTTTCTGGCCGACCTTTCGGATCCCATTGCAGGGTCCATCATAAGGACTAATGTTATCAACACATCAACATGTATCAATGTGTATCAACATATCAACACATTAGCCCTGATGATAGAGCCTGCAATGGGATCCGAAACATCAGCCAGAAAGGTCGTAAAAACACGGCATAATAACCCAGAAGACGCAAACCAGAAGATAACTTTTAGTTGTTGTATGTCACCATAAATACTAGCTTACTATTGTGAATTGAATACAGTAAATACCACGGGCAAACTTACAGAGCCTGTCTTTAATTATACAAATTAAACAAGACATGTTGAAGTGACAATCAACTTTTATTAAGAAATTTTTTACAATTATTAAACTTATACCTAAATAATAATATGTATCTGAACATTTTTTCAATTTTAAGTGAACAAGGTGTTAATTAAATTATTTAGCGTTATTTTTATTAATAGAATGTTTATTAATATTTTATAATGTTTTATTAATATTTATTAATGCTACTTTATGTTTCATTTTGGTGACTTTTCCATATTTGTTTGGCCTTCCTGCTTCCACCCTGCTGTTAGATGACCCTGGGGCTCTTCTTGCCACGGAGGTTGGCTGGACTCGTATTTTTCGCACTCCTTTTCTTTTGAAATTATTATAAAGAAAATTTTGAGCTTGTTCTGTAGTAATCGTTTTCGTTGTACTGTTAATAATCTCTACACTGTTAATCAAAACAATGGCATGTATCGAAATATGATGCAATAGAAATATTGAATAGATAACTACTATTCCGTGCAAAAGAAAGGGATAGCAATCTACCAAAATGGTGGGCATGCCACTAATCGAGTATAGTTTCCATCTGCGTGGGAAAAACTCTCGCCTGGAAAGCATACTCGGCTATTGCGGAGTGATACTAACATAGTATATTTTCCAGTTATTGTTTTAGAATGTGGTCCTTGAAAATATACTTGATTTTTGCATATTAGCAAGGTATACTTTCCCCAACTAATGCGTCAGGATGGGAAAGTATACTCTGGTATTACGCAACTCTGCGCGCTAGTATAGTATACTTTCAATAAATGCTTCCTCAACAAGAGGAACGCTAGTTGTGAGACGGGCATTGTCCAATATAATTTTTTTATGATAAAAAAAAGTAATCAATAGATATATTGTGTAGTCTATTAATAATTAAAATTAATTTAGGGGCGTCGAAAGTGATATTTTAGTTATGTACGTAGGAATACGTAGGAAGTTTTCACATTATGAAATTATTTAATGCAAATCTGTCATTAACTTTTTTATCACCATCTGGTGAAATTTTCCTGATGGTTTTTGATCTTGGTACTGGCGAAGCTTAATAGATGTCGCTGCTGCGCTGAATGATGTCCAATTTCTTTACCGATGTAGAACAGGGATCTTCAATCTTTTTTGTTATCAGTTCTTGCGGCTGGTTCGTTTCACTTTTCCCACATTCAAATGGTTCTGTATTTCGTTGTTTTTTGGCGGTTATGTTGTGAGAAAAGATGCCCTGTTTATTGTATGTCAAAGATGTATAACTTCTAACGTGCATACATAAGTACATCCACTGATTTATCATTATCTGGAGGATTTTCTTTATGTTTTAATTAATAAGCTTACTGTCATGTAGAAAAAGGAATTTAACTGATATTTGCCTCTTTACAAAGTTTTGATAATTGAATAATCAACCTGTTGAGGGTAAAAATTATGGTGGTTTTAACCATACAAGACAAAATTTTTTTAGGATACTCAGATATGTTCTTTTTAATACGCAAAGAGGAAAATTTCTGCAAAATTTTCAATTGCCTGTTTTTTGTCCTGCAAACCAAGCAAAAAATATGTTAGTATTTTACAAAATGGACAGAATTTTCTATTATGGTGTATCCAAATTATTTAAATATTTCCAGGTGAAGTTTGTCACTAAGATATGGCACCCAAACATCTCATCAGTCACTGGGGCCATATGCCTCGATATTCTGAAGGACCAGTGGGCAGCCGCCATGACCCTGAGGACAGTCCTCTTGTCACTACAAGCACTGATGTCTGCTGCCGAGCCTGATGATCCACAAGATGCTGTTGTTGCTAAACAATTTAAAGAGCATTATGATATGTTCCGATTGACAGCCAAACAGTGGACGCACATCTATGCAGGAGGGCCGTATAAAAACTCAATATTTGAGGAAAAGGCCAAGCATCTAACTGACATCGGTATTGATGAATGCCAGGCTATTGTAGCTTTATCCACGTGCAACTGGGATATGCAGAGAGCTACGGAATTTCTCTTTAGTTAGTTTAATACTTTCATTGTCATTACCAGCATGCGCTCTTTATTCCGTTACAATACATCAAGTAAAGTCTAATGAATTTTTTTTTAAATGTTTCGATAAGTCAACAATAATTCTTATGTTTAATTCAATAATATAAAACATTATCGAGTGAATTTGATAAGAAGGATCCAATTCTTGTAAGTAATTTTAAAAGTTTCATAAATGTGATAACATTGAGAATCTTAACTAACTTCCGCTGTAAGTGTATATAATACATATTTGTTTTCCAATATTAAATCCAAATGCATTCACTTGTCATATTATTAGGCTCACTCACTATTTCTGTACCTTAGAGCTTAAAGTCTGGATGTCACATTTACATAATTTTACAAGAGGGAAAATGATATGAAGTGTGTACACTATTTATCCCATTCAATATGAGAGAAAAAAAATCCCATACAAAAGAGAGAGGAAAACAATTTGAAGTAAACAGTTTATCCCTTACAATATATTTTTGTTGAATTGAGAAGTAATAGGGTTATTTAACATAACATTTTTTTTTAAATATATTTATATTAATTTCAAGAGACTTGAGCGATTTCTGCTTTAGCCGGTTTATTGGTTCAAATATAGGTATATTATGATGAAGTAATTAAACATTCTTCACCTAATCATATTTACAGGAACTACAATAAGCATCCAATAACAAGATGCTACTATTCTGTTTTTCAAATTTTTTAAATTCACTTTGTGGCACCATTTTATAAATAAAATAATGAAAACTTTGTTTTAACCACACTTAAATTTTGTTTTAAAAAATTTCAACATGTTTCGGGAGCGATGCTTCATTCTTCAGGACAATGAAAGTACATACTCAATTCATTGTCCTGAAGAAGGGAGCATCGCTCCCGAAACATGTTGATTGTTTTAAAAACAAAATGAAGGTGGTTAAAATAAAGTTTTCGTTATTTTATGTGTTTATAAATACTGTAATAGTGATTCATTAGAAGATGACTTAGTAAATTATAGGCAACATAGGCCAGACATGAGAAGAGAAGAAAACATTGCAACTATGTAAGTTTTTAAAATTATTTTGTGGGTACTTAAAAAATTAATTTAAAAAGTAAAGAATATCTGAGAACTGTTTTTTTTTTTATAAAATCTCTATATAATGATTTGCCTTGGAATATAAGAATTACTCTTGTCTACATTTTTTGTGTATACATATAGTTTATGGTTAGTGAAATTAACATGAGACTCGGATCTATGGTACAGATTTAGACATGCTATACAGTGATTTTTAAAATTTATTCTACTTTGGAATATTAATTATTTCTTTTCGAATTTAACACTGCATTCAAGATAAAATACGTACACAATAATGAAGATTTGTCTGCATATAGTTAGTTATGGGTTATTCAAAACATTTAGATGTTATTTTAAAACAAAGTTATAATTCTTGGAGAATAAAAGAAAGATTGATCAATATCTCCTAGTTATTTAAGACACAATGGATTTTCATGCTAGCATCAATTTAATACTAAATAAACCCGCTAGATCTAGACCATCATGTTCTTGTAAGACTAATTAAATTAAGTAAGACTAATAATATGACGAGACTTTAAATTAATAAGCATTCATTCTAACTTAAAATTCACACTCTTTTTTCAATGAACCTAGCTAACCCGTGCATTAATACAATTCAATTTATTTGGGGGATCTGCACTAATTTTGAAATAAAATTTTTGATGGGCATTTAAAATAGATTGAATGAGGATAATTTTTCGTAACAATATTTAATGTGAGAATTTAAATTTCTTGTGGTCAAAATTTACATAAAAATTTTCCATTTGTGCATGAAGTATTTTTTGTCACTTTTTTTCTCTTTTATATTTTTGTTCAGAGATTGTATTTAAGTTACTTAATTTCGATTGCTTGTTTCCGATTCTAATAAATTGTTATGTTATACATAAAATTAAATATTTTTCTTCTGTAAATAACATTGTTGCAAAAACATTGTTAAAACAAACCTTACTTGTTTACGGCAAACGCATGTTATTGTCATGCGCCTTTCATTTACCTTACCATTTTTTTAAGTTGGCGGTGTATATAAAAATGTATCCATAAAATGTTGTATTTATATATTAATAAATGTCTATTTAGAGGTTTCTGTTTTAATATGATGTAGAATAAAGTATTTGGTGAACCACATTTCTTTAATATTAATAAATAAATTCCTTTTGATTTGCTTTTCCGATAATGCTTTATGTTTACATAATCATAGTTTTATTCTAAAATTGTATGAAATTGCAATTTTTTATTTTCTGAAATAGCTTAGAACCTTTTTTTGCAATGATTTAGCCATAGTCCGCTCAGATGCACAGGATTCATCTTCCTTTCCAAAAATCGATAGAAAACTTTGAAATTTAAAATTAATTCTGCACTTTAAAATAAAATACTGAGGATAAAGATTTTTAACTGGTCTAATTTTGGTATACTAATTTCCAAAAATCTGTTTGAGGTATTTGTTATTGATCATTTTTCAAATAAAATTTTATCTACCATTAATAAAAAAAATTATCCAAGCTCTTTAAAACTAAAACCAGCCAAAACAGGAAATAATAATTGTAAAATATACTTTTTTCCATTAGCAATCACAAAAACTTCAATCTCAAGTCATTAATTGTATCTACACAATTTTTGCACTTATCATTGTTGGAAAGGTGGTACGAGCATTGAGGGAGGAACTTTGATAACCAATGCGCTGTTGACGTGTTCCTGATTGTTTCTTCCAAGCATGAAATGGAGCATACTGCTTTCTTCTTCTATTTAATAGAATAGAAGAAGAAAGCAGTAATGTACCGAATGATCTTATAGGCTTAGAAACGGGCCATTTTATATATCTAGGTATGTGCAACAAAGACATGGGAGGCTGTGAAAAAAAAATTGTACATCAAGCAATAATTAAATTGCAGAACATGGAGTCACAGAGACATATAGAACATAATTACATAGATGAGTGTTAATGGCAAGGGGATCCTCATGCCAGGAAGATGTTCCCCAAGGACAAAGCAACGACCCAAGAATAAGAATAATTTACATGACTATCTGAATGACTCAAAGTTTCACGGAGAAAGCCTAATAAACGTTATCATCAATGCCACTCAATCCTTATCTTATCAATTATACTATACGTACATCCGAAATTCGCAAGATTCACATTCAGAAATAATGTTTGCTTTTATTGACCTTTGCAATTATTAATTATCAGTTTCCTTAAATAAGTAACCAAGCTTAATTCAAGAAAATCAATTCAGATAAAAATGTATTGCCTGAGATCACTCAAAATTTAAGTTGCTTGGCTAGATAGACTGTAGTAGAATAGACAGATTCATTTTAATGTTTTTAAAATATGTTTCCAGTACAAAAATGCAGTGACTCACTCTACCTGTACTGGACCTTTTCTACCATTAGGTAAAATTAGGCGGCAACATTTGAGGGGTGTAAAAATAAAAATTTCATCAAACAGCAAAAAAATTGAGAAAATTATGAGAAAAATGAATTGGAAGAAAAAGTAAAACACTAAGTTGTTTTCAAAAGCATATGGAATAATACTTAACAAATCTTTACTTTCCTTAATTGAAACCTTTGAGTGGTTCTTGGTGGTCAAGCAGTATCGATACCTTAACTTCCAACAGCTACTGAGGGTGTATACTGCGCTGTTTGAAATTACTAAAGATTCAACTCAATGGCTGTTCTGTCACCACAACTTAAGGTAGAAGCTGGAGGTCTTCAAATTACAAGATTATTTAGTTTTCTATATATTTTGTGCATTGAATTGGGGAAAAGCTTTAACCCTTGGTATGCCGGAATACGGATCTGCACTACCTCCGTAAACTGCCGGAACGCAGATCCGCACTACCTCTGTAAACTGCTAGAATGCGGATCCGCGCTTCTACGCCCGTGTGCATTTTTTCCATTTATCTATTATAATATTACGGAATAAAGTTCAAAATCCCTTTGCGTGTATTCTTACTGAACGAATGAAGGTTCTCAACCAATCTGAACGGTGTAAAAAAGTTAAAATTCATTATTTGAAATAATTAAAAGTAACCCATTTTTTCTATGATCGGTGCGAAAGGTGTGCGACGGTTTTTTATTGTTTATTGAAGTAATTGCTGATAAAGGTGTCGTAAGTTGTTTATTTTGTATTTTTATTATTTTGCAATAGTTTGAACTAAAGACTTTTTCAAAAATGACGTAAATCTTTTAATAAATTCACATAAAAGTTCTCAGTGTCCGTTGGTAGTGCTTGAGTCTTGTTTTTGGTTATTGTTATCTTTTTATTTTACATTTATTGCGAATCATATATTGTTTGAAAGACTCAGTTTTGTAGATAATGATTTTAGAAAATTATCTTTTCAATAAATCTTCACTCTAAATTTGTGTTCAAATCACCTTGCCTCATCGAGCGGATCCGCGCTCGCAACGATGCTCATTTTCAAATATGTTTTTTATTCAGTTTATTGATATTATATTACATTGTTTTTGTAAATTCAGCTGTAAAATCTTTTGAAATTTGAAAGAAAAAAAAAAAAATTTTATAATCATTTTTCTTGGGTAAGGCAATACTTAAGTCGAAAGAAATTGTTATAGTATAAAAATTTACAGTGGTAATGTGATGAAACAAGTGTGTATTAATAAAAACCTTAGTTACGTATTTTTAAGAAAATATATATTTTTTTTAATTAGTAATGTCTAACCATGAATTTTAATGAAAAAACAATGAAGTACAAATAGCGCTTTCGTATATTTTGGGAAGACATCGGAAACATTATTTGCCACGTGACGGCACACCAGGGGTTAAAGCCCTGAAGAAACCTCGTATTTTCTAAAGAATATTTATGCGACACTGAACTTTAAGGAATAAGTCGTTGAATATCAAAAAATTTGAAAATCGAATATGTGCTGAATTATCTGTGCAACAAGTTAGAAAATTGTTTTCTTACTATGTTCATAGATAGGTCTTGGTAAACTTTTGATTTTAATATTAGGTCCTTACATATGAAATTGTCGTTTAGTATGGGAGGAACATAAAGTCGATTTTTTTTTATTATAATATATTTATTTAATCAAAGTATGTACCATTGCTATCTATGCACTTTTGCCATCTCATAGGTAGTTCATCGATCCCTTTACTAAAAAAACCATTCGGAAGGGAATCAATAAAATCTTTGAAGGCGGTTTGGACTGCCCCATCGGAGTTGAATTTTTTCCTTTGCAAGAAGTTATCCAAATTTCGAAAAAAATGGTAATCTGTTGGGGCAAGGTCCGGAGAGTACGGTGGATGTCTTAGACATTCCAATTGAAGCTCCTCTAATTTGGTAGCCGTCTGTTGTGCAGTGTGTGGTCTAGCGTTGTCATGAAGCAGCAGTGGCCTAGAGCGATTAACCAGCCTCGGTTGTTTAGCAGCTAGCTTTTCCATCATGGTTTGCAGTTGCTGACAATAGACATCTGCCGTAATCGTCTGGCCAGATTTAAGAAAGCTGTAGTGAACGACACCAGCACTAGTCCACCAAACGCTCACAAGTAACTCGCGTTTGTTGATTTGCTTCACTCAATTCGTGAGGTACCCACCTTTCAAGCTTTTTCACCTTACCAATTTGCTTCAAGTGGATTAAAACATTTTTATCACTAACACCGCAGCCTGTAGCTAACTCGGATGTGGTTTGCGATGGATTTCGCTTCCACAATAGCCTTCAATTCTTCATTATCAACTTTGGTCTCCGGCCGTCCACGGGGCTTGTTCTGCAGGTCGAAATTTCCAGAACGAAAACGTTGGAACCAAAAACGCACTGTGTTTTCTTTTGCGGCACCGTCGCCATACACATAATTAATCCTTCGAGCCGTTTCTGCAGCACTGGTGCCACGGTGGAACTCGTACTCGTAAATAACGCGATATTTCAATTTTTTAATTTTGTAAACTGAGTGACGCAAAGAAAAAAACAATTGAGGAAAAAACAAATGAATTATAATTTTCAAAACACAAATATATGAGTAAA
>JADDOH010012072.1:0-15983 GCA_016648135.1 Agrypnia vestita
TATCTATAGGTTTTCAGTTGAGTACAACAATATTATCGCTGAACAAGATTTCATTATCGTGAATAACGGTTCGTCATTCATACTAGGAAGAAATTTTATAAATACATTTAAAATTGGGTTTACAAATATTAATGTGTTAGCATCAACATCAAGTGAGTTGCCAAGCGTATTGAATAATAATTATTTTTTAGATGAAATGAAAACTAAGTATAAGGATGTATTTTTAAATAAAACTGGTAGTTTTAAAAATTACGAAGTGAATATTGAGGTTTTACCGAATTTTCAACCCAAATATTGTAAATCAAGGCCAATCCCTTTTAGTTTAAAAGACAAGGTAGAAGAAGAGATCAATAGATTGTTAGATGAAAACATAATCGAGAAAATGGATATTAGTGAAATGGCAAGTCCAATAGTTATAGTAAAAAAAAATGGAAGTATTAGAATATGCGCAGATTTTAAAAATACATTAAATCCTATGTTAAGGCGTTTAAAATATCCATTACCAAAAATAGAAGATTTAATGGCTAAATTGAAAGGGGCAAAATATTTTGCAAAATTAGACTTAAAAAACACATTCGGGCAATTAAGATTAAATAAAAGGTCTAGGAAATTATGTGTTATTTCTACCCATTTAGGTTTATTTGCATATAAAGTTTTGCCATTTGGATTGACTACATCGCCGGCAATTTTTAGTAATGTTCTTAATTCAGTAGTAAGCGATTTACAAGTTGCATGTTTTCTAGATGACATTTTAGTATTCTCCGACGCTAGAAGGTTTAGAGGAAGAAACTGAAAGAACTTTAAAACGATTAAATGATTGTGGTTTAACAGTAAATATCGATAAATGTGAATTTAATAAAAAAGAAGTTGAATATTTGGGATTTAAAATTTCTAATAGGGGTGTACAGCCATTGCCTGATAAAGTTGAAGCAATTATAAATATGGAAGTACCTAAAAATGTAACGGAGTTACGTAGTTTTTTAGGAGGTATAAATTATTATAGGATTTTTATTAAAAATCTAGCGAGTATTTTAGAACCTTTGTATAACTTGTTAAAAAAAGAGACTGAGTTTAATTGGGATAATAATTGTCAAATTGCTTTTGAGAAGGTTATAGAAATATTAACGTCGAATAAAATTTTGGTACATTATGATCAGAATATACCTATTAAACTCATAACAGACGCAAGTAATGTAGGAATGTCAGCGATAATTTGCCACGTTTACGAAAACAGTATTGAAAGACCAATAGCTTATGCCAGTAAGACTTTTACATCGACGGAATTAAAATACTCAATATTGGATAAAGAGGCTAGTGCAATTATTTTTGGCTTAAAAAAATTCTTTCAATATTTGTATGGAAGAACATTTATCTTAGCATGTGATAACAAATCCTTGGTGCATATTTTAGGAGAAAATAAAAATATTCCGATATTAACAGCTAGTAGACTACAAAGATATGCATTAATCTTACAAAATTATGATTATACGATTGAATATATTAATACGAAAGACAATAAAGCAGATTTCTTATCTAGACTACCAATGAAATTGTCAGAAAAGGAAAATAACGAAAGTTTTGATTTTTTACTAATGAGATTAATGTAGAAGAGGTAGAGATTGAATTTTTAAAACGTATTTCGTTTAATGCGAAACTGGATAGAGAATTAATAAGAGACAATTCCAATAGTGATGAGTTTTATTTATGAAAATAAAAAAATATCTAAGTGATGGATGGCCCGAGAAAAAGAAAATTTCAGGAGATATTTTAAAATATTGGCAAATTAGGGATAAATTATCAGAATTCAATGACTGTTTATTCTTTGATAGTAGATTGATAATACCATCAATTCTAAAAAAAAAAATATTAAAGTATATACATCAATCTCACATGGGAATCGTCAAATCAAAAAATTTAGCGAGAAATTATTTTTATTGGTTGGGAATGAACGCAGATATTGAACGTACGATTAAAGAATGTAAGCAATGCCAAGAAAATTTAAGCTCACCATGCAGGGTCGAATTATGAAGTTGGCCAATAGAAGAACATGTATGGAGTAGAATACATTTAGATTTTTTTGGTCCCATAGCGAATAAATATTTTTTAATAATTGTAGACTCGACATCAAAATGGATAGATGCTATTGAAGTAAGTAATATAAATGCCTTTTGCACAATTAGAGTCTTAAAAAGAGTATTTTCACTTCTAGGTATACCCAACTATGTAGTATCAGACAACGGATTAGCATTTACATCGAAAGAATTTAAAGAATTTTGTGAAAAATTGAATATAAAACATATTACGTCAGCAGTTAACCATCCAGCTTCGAATGGTTTAGTGGAAAATGCCGTAAAAACAATCAAATATTTTCTTAAAAAAATGATAATTAACAACAGGTTAATGGAAAATTATGAAGAGAGATTATTAAAATTTTTAGTAGATTTTAGGAACACACCTTCAATTACGACAGGTGTTGAACCTAGCGTGCTAATGATCGGTAGAAAAATAAGATCAATTTTTGATACGTTAATACCAGACGATAGTAAATCTTTTGTTAGGATTAACAGAGAGATACAGGAGAGGATGAAATGGAAAGAGAACAGGCAAAAATTTTATTATGGGGGGAAGAAAAGGGGAAAACATTTTAAAATTGGTTCTAAGGTTATGACAAGAGACTTCAGAGATTCGAAAAATAAATGGGTACCTGCTACAGTTATTAAAGTATTGGGAAATAGTAATTTTATAGTGGAAACTATGGGAAAATTAAAATGGAAAAGACATATGGATCACTTAGTAGGAAGGAGGGTACACTGGGAAGATAAAAATAATGAATCTGAGAGTATGAATGAATTGGGTCCACTTTATGAAGTGGACAATAAGACCATGGCTAATGAGGATTCTTCTCTTTCAGAAGGCACTCCGTGGAGAGACAGGCTGAGACCACGAAGAGGGGGATTTCGATATCCTAGATGACCTACAAACACATATACCAAAAAAAAAAAAGGAAAATTGTTATAGGAATTAAGGGTTGTGTATTATATATTGTATTATTATATTATGTGTTGTAATATTATATAATGTATTGTAATATGTAGATCAGGTATTTTTGGGTTAATTGGGGGAGTGTGGTAGAGTGGTGTATGAGGAGTGCGTAGTGATAGTGTGAAAGAGATGAATGCATGCGGTAGGAAGCGGGGGAAACGGGCGACGCCATTCGGGCACTGACGGTCGCACGCAGAGGATTGTTTATAAATAAAGTGATAATTACTGAACAAGATCGGGTATTCAATTTCTTCCTTATTTCAAAGAAAACTTATCATACTCAGGAAGTGATTATACCACAGTTATTATGCATCGTTTGAGGTAGATAATATGTCAAGAAAAAAATATTTAGGCTTCTCGCTGCATTTTAAAGTTAATGGTTTGTGGAAGAACGTTGTACATTGTTTCTCAAAATGGCGTCGCCGCGCGTCAATATCGTGGAGTGTGGTTTAATTCACATGAATAAAGGGAGAAAACGAACATCTAATGTTTTAAACTGGAAAGATAATCAAAACCAATAAGTTGAAGGATGTAGGAAAGGAGTGTTTATCCAGAAAAAATATTATCAAACCTGCAATTGACCCGCCTGAACATGTTTGTGGAATAACGTTGTACACGATTTGGCATTTCTGATTGATATTGTAATTTCATATGTGACAATATTATTTTGTCGAACGTTAACCGATTTTACTCAATTGATTCATCCATATTGATATTTGAAATGCTTTTTGATAATAATGCTGGCATTATTTTTGATAATAATGCTGACATTATAGTGCTCTTTATATCGTAACTTAAAATAATACCGATACAAAAAGTTTTTTTTTTTTTTTCTTCCTCGTTCTTTTTCGTAGGGTCGAATTTGAGCCAAAAATGTTTAAATCCGGGATGTTTTCTCCATTTTAATATCAATATAAATATTCAATCAGAATTCAGGTTACTGAATTACAATAAAAAAAGTAATCATGAGAAATTGAATGTACGACGCCATATTCAGCAAACAGACGGAGATGGGTAATAGTATGTACGAGAGACTTATCGTTCCGTAGCCCTTTACCTACTGATGATCCCATCACAATCAGAGCTAAAACCTTCCACGTAGAATTAGAATCATGGACCTCCTATAGCCTTCTACCGACACTTTGTGGAAGAAGGGGAAGATTAGCTACCGTATGGAAAAAAATCATGCAGTTAGGGAGCCTGGAACTAACTTTAATGAATTCCAATCCACTGCACATAAGACTGTTAAGCTCAAGGACCTCGATGACATTTGTGAATTCATGTTAGATGAGCATGCTGCTTTTAAAAAGCATTATTAAGTAAAGCAGAATAAATAAAAAACGTTTTGCGGAATAACGTTGTTTGTGAAAAATTTTTATACAACGTTTTTCCACTGATTCAGCATGTTTTTTTACAATAGATTCAAATTAAATTGCCTTTTTTCCCTGTTTTATATTGAGATTAGTTAAGAATTATATGTTTGTTATATTTAAAATATAAAATGTAATAAATTGTAACTGGTTTCATTTTTTCAATTTTTCTCGGAATGAGAGTATTGTAAGATACAACGTTATTCCGGGCAAGGGCTCATTTATCCCTCCCAAAATCATGTTACGTTTAAATTTACAGTCTATATTTTCTATAAAACCTCGAATTCAGTACGTTATAAATTAGTTATCCTCTATGACTGCATTAATTTTTTTTTTGGATTTTGCTGTCTTTGCTTTAATACCCCACAAATATGAATCGAGATTCCAAAATAATTATTTTATTGAAAAACGACACGCTTAAGTATATAATCATCGCAACATTTTGACAAAGGCGGTCATATAGATTAATTTAAATTGCGTATTATTTTCATTTCAATGGTTCAACGATTATTGGTGAAATATTGTGCGTGAATAATTAAATACTTTTCATCACACTTAACCCTCAAATATTTTAATATACAGATTACAGATTGTCACTCAACGCGCACTTTGTTTGTTTTAGGCAAGATTAAGATAAAAATATACCGACTTCGACTTTAGTATGAGTGGTTTCATATGAGTGAAAGACAAAGAAAGAAACCCACTTCTGAGCTCAGCTGCTTGTGCTAGAGCGAGAGAACACGATAAAATTCGCACAGATGCTTCCTGTATACATACGCATTCGGTGTTGATGATTCACTCTCGCCCCAGGTTTATCTTATATTGGAACGAAGTTCCTTTACGCGGCTTGCGTTAGGAGTTGACTGGTAGAAATCGTCACGAAAAGAAAAAGCGTTATGCTCGCTCCATGCGAAACTGCCGCGGTTTGTCAGTTTTGCTAGCGATATTTTCGTGATTTTTTTTTTAATTCCTCCCACCGCGCGCCTTTGATGATGCCGAACTCACGTATATCTTGCTCAAACATGTATATCTTATTATAGTTACCATAAGCCAAGAGAACGAGAGAGAGAGAGAGAGAGAAAGAGAGAACAATCTAGATCTCCATATCGAATTACATTCGGAATTAAAGAAATCGGGCGTAAGAAACTAGATCGTTAATGATCCTGGTAGACAGTCTTATTGTGATGTTAAAATACGAAGTAAAAAAAATACAGAATACATGGTTATGAAAATCTGTAGAAATAAAACATTTATATTAATTACTTTATAAAGTTTCCGTTACACGTGATTAGTATAAATGACTTAAAATGCAGATAATATTCGGCTGCGCCAGTTGTAGCGTTCCTTCCATGTAGAATGTTTAAGGCATTTCCAAGTCAAACTCCAGCACGTTCTCAAAGAGTAAACAAGAGTAAATAATGTTTGGTTGTTCCGTGACCGTCTGTCTGTCACACCGAGCAAGTCAGGGAGCCGTCCCGCATGCTCGCCCTCCTCTCGACCTGACCCTACGCTACGCTACATGCACGTATGTACAAGCAAAGGTCCGCCAATTTACATCTAAATTTATTATAAAAGATATATAACTTCTCGAAATCTCAAATTTGTATCTAAAAATGAAATCTCAAAATCGTTTGACCGATCGGACTCAAAATTTGGAAACTTTTTTTTAAGGACTCGGCGGGAAATATATGTGACATTTCCCTCCTATTCTTTTAACCTTTCCCCTCCGCTTATATATTTTCTATGCAAATCTATAACATTCGAAACGAACCTTTGTTTACCCTCACAAATTTATTTTTAACTTAATCCTTAACCCGTGCAACGCCGGGTAAGGACAGCTAGTATACTAATAAATAGCTAAACGCTAATAAATTCAGACTTCAAACTTAATTCATTTTTCTACACTTTAATCTTATTTTTTAACACCATATTCACTGCTATCGAATCAAACCTAACCTATCCATGTAGACATTTTTTTATCAACACAAAAATTTTAATCCATTCCCTTTTTTCCTATCTTTATTCCGGTCGCCTCATTAATTTATTTAACTGTATAAAATTTTAATTTTAAATTTAATTTAATACAATAATTATCATTCTCAGTCAGATGATGCAGTATTGTTCGCTAATAATGAAGGTGATCTGCAATGCATGGTGGCTAGAATGTCCGATGTATGCATGGAGAGTGAACTTCTGATGAATGTTGGCAAATAAAATTACTGGTGTTCAAGAGAGACGAAAGAGTGACTAAGTGTGATATAATGGTAAGTAATGAATGCTTAGAACAAGTTAACGAGTTTGTGTATTTGGGAAATATGTTTACTAGAGATGACAAGGCTGAGAATGACATCGAAAACTGCTGGAAACAAAGTGAATGGTGTTCTGAATGCAATTATGACCAATTAAAATCTGTCAAAGGAAGTAAGACTAAAGGTACATAATGGAGTTCTGTTACCAGTTCTGATGTATGGAAGTGAAGCCAGGAATTGGCAAAAAAGAACAAAAATAAACTGAATGCGGTAGAAATGCGGTCGCTTAGACATATGTGTGAAAAAGTCTTTGATCGATAGAGTAGAGAATGAACGAATTAGAAGTAAATGTTATGCTGACTTTAGCGTAATATAAAAAAAGGAATGCTGATGTGGTTAGACCATGTGGAACGGATGAGTGAGAAAAGCATGGTAAAGAAAATTTATGAGGCAAGTGTTGAAGGCAACAGAAACAGAGAGAGAGGATGACTTCAACAACCGAAGAGCGTGCGTGACAAGATGTATGAAAGAAGGCGAAGCAAAAGTGGTGCAATAGGGCAGAAGAGTGTGGCGTTCTATCCTCACGACCTACTCCTCTGGGAAACGACGTGATGGTTAGTTAGTTATTTTATTACATTTTTTACTTCTTCTTAAACAGCAAAATAATTTTGTGGTGACATTATTAATATAATTAATAAAATAAAAACTTAGTTTTAACCACTTTTATATTAAAAATATCAAAATATAAAAAGTGATAATAGTAAATAGAATCTTATAAATAACCGGGTCCTTTTTACAAATAGTTATCTTTTAAATTTATTTTCATATTAAGTAGGTACTTTATTATTTTTCATTTTCCATATATAATTATTTTGTAATATTTAGACTTTCTATACTTCGATTTTTGAATTTAATTTTGTAAGTATACAATTGTATCCTGACGAAGGGGCTATGGGCTCTGAAGCATGTTGATATTTTCAATACAAAAGTGGTTAAAATTAAGTTTACTTTTATTAATTACATATTTTACTATTTGATTTTACTACCAATATCATATGAAAAAAATAAACGACAAGAAAGAAAAAGGAGGTTCCATCAGAGCACATTCATAGCAGTCCGTATTACCTTAGATACTATAATTCTAAAGGTGTTATATCGTTCTTATAAATATATTTCACAAAATTCTTTCATTGACAATTGTGAAGATTATTTTTTTACGATAACTTAATTTAATGAAAAAGATTTTGAAGTCAAATTTAAATTCGTGGCTGGAAAGATACAGGGGTGAGGAATGTCACCCTATACGACGAGGATACCTTGTTATCGGAAATAAAATTAAGTAAGTTTGACTTAACTCAATTAAACTTTTGTCAATATCTTTAAATTATGAAGTTATTATTAGATATCAATAATTGTTTACGCAAGAAGCCAATGATTTCAACTTTTTTAATTATAGTACTCGTAACGACTTGATTGCGATATCACACTGAAAATATTTCAATTGGAAGTTGCGTGATTTCAGTAGACGTTTAAATATCTGTTTTCAAGTGATAATTATTGCTTTTAACGACTTTTTCGTAGACGTTAATATTAAAATAAGTCTAGAACTGTCTAATTATTCTTAAAAATATAGATATTTATAAATAAATTTGTTTAAGTAAATTAACATGTTCGTGTTTTAACACACAATACCTTGATACAAATATTTATTTAAAAAACATATTTATTTAAAAAACCTATTAATTCATTGATGAGCAAACAGACTCGGGTCCCGATACCTTAATATTATCACGTCTCGAGTCCCGGGGAAGTCTCGATTTCAGAATCCCTAGAAGGCAGGTACGTAGGAATATATCAGAACTGTAGGTCTACGTTTCAGCACAGTAGACAAAAATTGTGATGACGAGGGATCGAATTTCCGTCGATCTAATAATGTTCATAATCTGACGTAACCTTTTTAAATGGACATCCAATAAATAGCAAATTGTGAAAAATTATAGGTTTCACATTACTATAATTCACAACGTTATACTAAAAAAATATCGGCAAAAACACACAGTTTAGCGGATAAAAAAATGGTTCGAACTTTTTTGCGCCTGGACAACAAGCGGATCTATTTTATCGTGTGAATTTTGAAGCATTTTGAATAATAAAATTTATTTACTTTTTCTCTTCGGTAGATTACTTATTCTAATTACTTTATCCAGTGAAATTATATACTATATAGACGGATGTGTATTGAACTACGCTTAACGGGGTATTCTAGTCGTGGCACTTCGGCCGCTCCGACTACCTGAACATAAATACCCCTCTACTTTTTTTCATTATAGTTCCAGTATACTAAATCGACAATTATTTAAGGTCATTGTAACGTATAATATTTGCGTTTAGTTTGAGTAAGTTTCATTTTAACTTCGAAGCTGTGAAGACGTGAAAATAAGTGAGAAATTTTCTGTAAACTCTTTTAAAATTGTGAGTGAATATTTTATTTTTGTTTGTAAAATGAATAGAAAAAGTAAGAAAAGAGGTTTTTATCGTCCAGACAGATCAAAAAAACGGAAATTCAGCGATACTCTTGAAGAGGAAACTTCGTTTACCAGTGCATCGGCAGCAAAGTTGAAAAATACAACTGCTGAAGAAATGCTTCAAAATAAGAAAGACCTGCTCGCCTTGCGGAGAGAAACGCTGAAAATAATCAGTATGAAGTAGAAAAAGGCCCGATGTATGAAGCTGAAATGGCTGATTAAGAAAATGTAAGTTATATGTACTGTTTTATCAATTACACCGCCTGAAACTTAACGTAAAAGTTTAAATGCGTTTTTCTCGAAACTAGTTTTTTCAAAACGGCCATCACATAATCTCAAGTTCTAATCAACCGATTGACTTGAAATTTAGTATGAATATTTTTTATATATCCCTCTTAAGTATGAACCATAAAAAACTCAAAATTTCTTATTTCTAATATTTTTTAAAAATTCGTAAAAATTAAAAAAATAGTGAAAAAATCGACCCTTTTTGAGTAGCCGCCATTTTTCGAATAAAAATATTATTTTCAGTTTTCATGGTTCATATCATTTTGACATTAGTACTTATCAAGAATCTAGCTTTTTTTGTTACAGATGACCAGAAGGGTGGGAATCATGACGGCGAGGACACATTCTTTTTTTCCCCCCCGCTACTTCAACGGCGCTTGACTCACTCAAATTTTTTTTCAATTTTTTTTATATCAATAAAAAAATGATAAGAATATGAATGCTAAAATATTTTCCCCGTAACCAGATTCGAGAACACATTATACATTATCTAATAACTTACAGTCGACCGTTGTCCCTAGAGTTGTAAGCTATAGTAATACCCTCCAATGTTTAAATTATATCTGAAGCTTATACTAAAAATAACCCAAGGCCTTCTTGTTTTGATATATTCTGATATCGTGAAAACGTTACATTGGTAGTAATTTTTATTTTTATCCGATGAATGAAATCTGAATTTTGAATCCAACAAATAATTTTTTAATTTATCCATTTAACCATCTAATTTAGCCCTCACGTAGAGGCGCTACCCGCTCCGAGAGGTTTTTCCGAATAACAGTGACCACCGGTGCCAGTGTACTTTTGTGTAGCCTGCGCGGGTTTCGCAATACGGTCCGTAATATCGGCAACTTTTGTTCGGCGTCATGTTTCTTCATTTCTGATTTTATCTCGAAGGCTCACGCCGAGCGCTGCCTTTCCATGGCCCGCTGTGTACATTTTAATTTGTGTATGCTTTTGTTAGTGTTGCTGTTTCTAGGCCATATGTCAACATCGGTAGGATACATGTATCGAACATTTTTCTTTTCAGGCATACTGGGATCCCAGAAATCCCAGTATCACAAATATGCAAGAGTATAAATAGGGAAAACTCGTTTCTACATACTGTCAGAATTTAAAATAATTACATGTGTCAAGTAGATTTAGAAGGGTGACTATTCTCGATGCCCTCACCCGGGTTGTTTATCTCGTTACTAACCTCTCAATGTTGGTATCTCGCAAAAGGTTTTACTAACGTGCTTAATGTCGAAGAAAATTAAGCCTTTGGGTTACCGAGAATGAACTTTATCTCTGCTTTTGGTGGGTGTAAATTTAATGAAATTATTTGGATTATCCGATTTCGTACATTTATTTTAAGCTTGTCGTTTAAGGAGTTACATCGCCTCGGGGCGGCGAAAAATACATTCAAATTCAATTTATCTTTTTACTAAATTTGCGTAATATAAAATTCGCTTTATTCAAATTATTAACGGCGAAAATTGGTAAGTATTTTTCGTTGACAAATTATATTTTAAAATTGCGGAGTTATGTGGCATCCAGCAAAGGTCCTTGTTTGCGACGGTTCCCGCCTGGTCTGGGGTCCACAAGTATTATTTCACACCGCAGTATACACTGCTCTTTTTCATATTCTGTACTCCAAGAGTCTACAACTTATTGCCATCTGACATTAGAGGTATAAAAATGAAAGATTTATTTAAACAGAAACAGAAAGTGGTAACTAAACATAGGTAGACTTCAAAACGAAAGCAATGTGTCAAATGTGACAGCTTAGATTCCATTGCAAAACGTTTTTGTGACTATTATAATACAAATACCTTCAGTAAATATGATTTGATTTTTTTCTCTATGTGATGTGAATTATAATATTATTTAATTTCTTTTCTATGAGAAGTGAAATTGTAATTTAGTGCATTTTATAAGTACTACACACTTATTTTTAACTAAATTTCAAAAACAGTACAGGTAGTTGCTTTAGAACAAACTAGTCTAGTTAAGCAATTATCTTTACCTCTTTATATGTAACAAATAATTTAGAATAAATAAATAAAAATACTGACAATATCTAACATGAACCTTTTACATTTTCTTGTGGCTTATATAATATTAACCTTGAATAATTTGGGTTCAACGGAGTAAATACCCTTTTTGAATCGCGTGGTTTCTTATCCTTTGTTAAGTCGACCTGAATTTGCATTTATGAACTCTGAACAGAATAGCAGCAAAGCCAAATATGTACCGTACACCTGTGTTACCTTGAAAGCGAATATTCTAAGACTTGAGTTTCCAATTTAATTTCAATTTAATAAGTATTTAAGCGGCGTGATACGAGTCAAATAAAACCCTTGTTTTTGGATTTATTAATTTAACTTGCTTGAGCCGCGTTACAAAGGCTTTATTAATCTAATAATTTGATAAATTTTATTTTTAATAATGTCACTCTCCAAAAGTAATCCACACATAAATAAGGTTTATTAATTGATCTTAGTAATGTGAAATAAATGTACCAAGTGCAAAATTTAATCATTATTTATGTAATGTTTTACTAAAATTGAATTATATAACATAGTCCACCATTAATATAACCGTCACGAGATTCTAAAATCAAGAAGAATGACGCATAAAGCCTTCCGAATAATCTAGAAGATTTTAGAAAGAACTAGAAGACACATAAATATACCAGGACATCTGTTCATTTGAGAAAACATTTCCTATACACAGTGACGGAAGGTGAATTCATAGAGTGCGAGCGGGCGATCCGTGCGAATATAGACAAATAAGTAGCAGAGCACCTATCTGCGTGTGGAATATTCTAGTTGCGAGTGCGATAGAAACGGCGTAAAATTTTCTCAAGTGACGATCAGTGCAAATTACGGATTATGTTTGGTGACTGTGTAATCAAAGTTCATACTGTTTATAGTGTTTCATTTCGTCACCCTCCGCAGCAAAAAATCCACATCAATATAAATAAGCCTTTTTTCTCCTTCAGGTTAACATATCTTATTAACAAATCTACTTCATAAAACCTTACATATTACAGAAATTTAGACAAATAATTAATTATCTAAACAAAGGTTTCAATTTTTTCAGTGCGCAAACTCTTTGTTACGTTGCGAAAATAAATCTCGACCATAAATTAATTCATTTTGTGAATAATGTTTTTCGTTTGAGCATAAATAGATTTTTCCTGCAGAATGGAAAAACATGCGTTTTCTTATCTTTATGTTTTAAATTCTTGTGGAAAATTTAACAGATTCTAAAAGACGAAATGCCTCCAGCACAAAGCTGAAACAGTTAAATTTTGGTAAGAAAATTGTTAATTTTTCAGTTAACATTTCTCATGCGTCTAACGGTTTATCTGAAATAACTTTTGAAAAACATTAAATCTGTAAGGTACTATTTTGGAAATTTCTAGTTATGAGATGATACGAATGTTAGTAACGTTGTAGTATGAGTAAAATAGAAAATATTATTTAGTTCAAGAAATCCATATTAACATTTTATACGGCTAACAAAACGATACTAATATATCCTACGAAGACGTTTTTTCTTTCTAGCATATATAATCGTGTGCAAACAATAAGAACTATTTTATACACATAATTTTGTACCACCTATGCGTACCCGGCGTTGCACGGTTAATGATTAAGTTGAAAATAAATTTGTGGGGGAAAACAAAAGTTCCATTATTTTGCAAAGCCTCTAATTAAAACAACGTTTCCATTTAATCAAGGCTGGGATGGATAGGATGTCTAGGGAAGAAACATGGCCTATTTTTTCCGTCGGGAATATGTATGCAAAATTTGATACAAAATACAATTTTATTGAAAAAGAACTTCGGTTATTACTTCGTATATTGTTTTTGTTATTTTGATTGAAAAATATTATGAATTTGTGTAGCCAGGCTCGCCAGAGAGACTAAATATACGAAATTATTGAACCAAGCTTGGCGAGCCCTTTTGACTGAATATTTCCTCATGGGTGGTCGTGATGGACATTTTTTGAATGAAATAAAATGAAAATAAGTATGATATACGATAATAGTATGAAAAAACTATAGAAAAGATTATGAAACATATGGAATTAAATTTAAAATTAAAAGAAAATTAAATTATATCTAAGATGCCGAATTTAGTATTGAATAAATTTATATTATGAGCCTCGTATCACCATATAAGCCATGGCCAAGAAATTTATTTCAACATATCGTAAAGGAAGAAAGAAGAGATGCATGTGGGATATATAAAAGCAAAAACATCAATATCCTAAAAATTGAAAAAAAATTTTGAATGCAATCACCGAGGATTACTTATTTAAAAGGTACTGATTTTATGTATCTGTACGTTTGAAAATTATGTTTTCTAACTAAATTTAAAGGCTATGTTTGGTCGCGCCAGTATCTATATATTTTATAATATATATTCGAAAGCCTGTTCACGGGAAAGATAGGCAAATCTTCGCCTGTTATATCTACGATGTGCCGACCGACCAGGGTCGGACTCGGTTCAAATTTGGCCGCCGCCGCTGCTTGCAACGTATAAACACCTGTCATTACGCCTGCTCCTGTTCAAACCGCGATCTTTATTACCACGTATTCATTCGTGAGAGTGAATTATCTTCAGAGTGGAGACGGCATTCAACATCATTTCATACAGTCCATTACAAAGTGCCGAGTTTCTGCAAATCGGAAGAGCCATAGATATGTTTTTGCATTGTCTTTTCTATGTGCGGGCCTTTTCGCATTCATACTGGAAAACTAGCTTGCCTTGGAAGTCTCCGTATATGTAGCTTTAAACTATTCCAGCGTACTATTTCATAAATGACGCCGAACCAATGTTTCCTATAAAATCTCGAAATTAGTAACCCTCTATGACTGCTTAATAACGCTTAACCTGCAGACATTAATAATAATATTTTTAAAAATTAATTTATTTTAAATTTTTTGTGCAGATAGTTGTATGATATTATAATAAATAACATCGGTGTCACCAGTGCAGCGGATGTGATTTGATGTAATGCGTGTATTCGCGAAAGGATCAGTATGATTATGCACCTCTGCCAAAATGTATGGTCTGATGCATGTTGAGTGAATGCAGAAGGCGTGTGAATGAATGTGTGTCGTGTGTGAAGGTGTGTGACAAGGCTGAGCGGGATGTGATACAGGATGAATAAAAAGAAGTACTCACAATTAACTCGTTAGTTTATTGAAGTCACAAAACTTTACATGTTGGAGAATGCGTTATACAACAATATACGGAGAGCGAGTTTGAGCGTGGTATCGCGGGCGCCGGTCGGGGAGAGAATGACGCGGTACCGGCGGGCTGCCCGGTCGGTACTTTGCCGGCGCCGCGGGCTTCTCATAGGCGGTTTCCCTCGAGCGCGATTGGTCTATTGGGCACGCTCGAGGGACTAGAGTCCAGGCAGGTCCGGCTCACCACAATTTCATTAAAAATTACCCCTTTTAATTTTTAAAATTATTTTTAGAATTATTTGTACCTTTAATTTACGCAATTCAGTTATTTTAGCAGACACCTTTTGAACTGAACACAAATACCAACTTTCAGTCTTTTTCGACGTGTTATCGCGAGTGGATGCGGCGGACGCGACAAGCGAACGCGAATGAACGCCGTCTATCGTTCCCGTAATATGACGTCGTGTTTATGATATAACCTGTATCGTGATAGTGTCCGTCATGCTGTAAATTGTAGTGAAATGATGGAACGACTTAAGCAGCGATATTGCACTAAGTTTTGCCAAAAATTTGGTGTTCCCAAGTGGAAACTATTCACAAGATCCAACAAGATTTCGGGGACGATGTTATAAACGATGTCACTAAACACAAATAGAAGTGGTACAACCTCTTCAAAGATGGCTAGTTATCAGTGGACAGTAAAACCCATCCCAGCATGCCCTCAGCTCAGCTTTGAATTGGTAAATTTATTTTGACCGATGATTTAGGCTTTAAATTCGTGCTAAAACTGCTAACGATGGAGCAGCTCTATCCAATTGAGAAGTTTACAATTTTCTTCTGTGAATGTAAATAAAAACTGAACAAAAATCCGGAAGTAAAATTAAGATATCTCAAAAACTAACAAATTAATAGAATTTCAAATTTGCGTTGTGCATAAATAGTTTTGTTCCATCCGGTAGAGTCGCGTGACGTCATCTCTCATACCCGGTGTACATCGCGGCTCATGCTCCGGCGCCCGGCTGTGCGGACCCGTGACGTCACAGGCGAGTTGGGGGTCAATCATTTTGCGCTAAAATACACGAACCTTAAAATTCTTTTCTCTCTTATTTATTGACAGATTTCAATAATTTTTCACGCATTTTAATAGTTTTAGTGTACATTTTAGATAAATGTGATTCAGGATTTCTTGATCAAATAAACATTTTGTTGGCTTGTTTGACTCCCAACTCTCCCGAAATGGCTCCATGTGATTTTCAGCTGGTCCCCAAGTTAGAAATGTCGCTGAAAAAACCCGTTTTAAATCAAGTTCTGTGCGGAACGCGAA
>JADDOH010012073.1:0-46556 GCA_016648135.1 Agrypnia vestita
AAGGTAATTTTATATAATTTTAGGGCAGCGGAACTTACAAATTTCATAAAGTATATCGTGAAGCCAATCTAGGCGGAGACACTACGTATATTTTAAACAGAGTAAGAGTTTAAATTTTATCATCAAGCCTAATACACCGCAAGAATGTCCTAGGCATAGTAAACAAAATAGCGGTCAAAACTGTAGTGTTTCTATGTTCACACGTTTTAGCTCAAAACGAATACTACAATTTTCACATTTATAATACAAGACGCGAATTTCTAAACGAAACACTTTAAAATAGTTCTAATTGAAATCTACATGTTTCATATTTATTGAATGAAGGCGCGAATTCTAAACGAAACACTAACATTGCTCAAAAACGGGACCCTATTTTTATATATGCTTAAAATGAAACGCGAATTCCCGAATGATAGCATTTTATATAACTAAATGTAACGAAATCTTATATAGTTTATAAATAAGAAGACCCGGCCCCAGGCGGTTTTTATATATTTTCAATATAACGAGGCCCTATAACATCTTTATAAGTATAATACAACCCCGGTCTATCGAAACAATGTACTAGAAGTTTTTATATGTTTGAATACATGATATACGTTTTTTTTTTTTTTACGCGTTTTTATACGCGAGATTTACGTTTTCGTACAATACGAAGTAACCCAAATTATACAACCGCGAAGTTTACATCACTCCTAAAGTATAACCAGAACTAATTAAAACATTTTTCATAGTTTAAGTCCGCGAGGCAAATATCTTTCATAAAATATAAAATAACCGAATCAAATTAAACATATTTTTACCTTATAGACTTTCCCCAACGCGCGTAATAATCCCGGCCACATGAAACGGTTTTATATGTTTTAATAACGCGGGACCTATGTTTTCCTATATAATATAAGATAACCCGGGCCGAACGGAAGCAATTTTATATACTTTATAAAATAGTGAAACTTGTACTTCTGTAAAACCGTAAATAAACCCCGACCCCCACGAGATTATTTTATATAATTTTTAGAATAATGAAATTTCATACATCTGTAAAATTGTAAATAAGTCCCGATTCTCACGAGATTATTTTATATAATTTTCTAGAATAATGGAATTTATACATCTGTGAAATTGTAAATAAACCCCGATTCTCACGGAATTACTCTATATAATTTTAAACGAAATGAAAATCTAGATTATTATGGGCTGAACCTGATACCCCGCGAGATCAGCTATATATTTTTCACTAGACGTATTTTTAATCCCAGAATTTATTCGCTATAATTTTAACGGACTCTTACTATTAAACATAAACAAAAAAAATTATTAAAATAAACTAAATATTCTTTCGATAACTAAAATAAACCCGGTCTAATCGAAACATTTCATATAACGAAATATTATATGCCTTACAAATGTAAAAATTAAAATGAGACCTCGCGTATTTAGCAAAGATAGGTATTTTATAAGACTTATTTAAAATCGAATCTGTTAGTAACAACTCCTTTATCTTTTAACAACTTCCCGCGTGTTTAGCATAAAATAGGTATCTTTATAACGCACAGCTAGTTTCCGGAGATCTGCAAATATCAGTTCTATATATGCCGGACTAATCAACTTAATAAAGCGCAGTAATTTCCGAAGTTCTAATATGCCAAATTAATTACCCTTTATAAAATAAAATCAAACCCGTACCCCCCTTTTCTTTTAACGTGAGCAATAAACAATGTCGAAGAGTATATTTACCCGTACACAACTTTCACTTGAAATTAAACTATAATTTTCAACCACTGAGGCACTCTAAGTCGACGGTAACTTTCACTCACGGTTCTATCACTCGAAAAAACAACCGACGCGGATTTTGCGCTCTCGTAGACGTTCACCAACTCCCTGATTTCTGCTGTGTCTTGACATTTTAAACCCCCCCTAGCAGCCAAAGGTCCTAAGTCGTGTGTTTCCAGGATTTTCAATATCCTACTTTCCTTGAAACCTAAATCTTTGTTCCTAAGATTCAATTTGGCAAAAAAAAACCATATCTCCACTCGGATATGTCAGTTGATCCCACCTCCTGTTGCCGTCTCTATCTCCATCCCTGTGCCCGTTTGGGACGGACTTGGTGGCTTCAGACGGTTTGAACTCGCTTCACAAGCGCGATAATTAATTTTTAATATTTAATTTCTAAGTTCAGTCCATATTGTCGTTTGATCAACCGTAACCACAATCTATCGGGTACTCCCCTAATCATAGTTGATGTTTCTTCATTATCTACCATTATCATGTCCCGTTCTCCCGTATTTTCACTCGTCTTTATCGGAAATTTAACGTTTCTTGGCCGCTATATCATGGGATCAATTTCCATATATTCACCACGTGCACACTGCATACCTAGATATAACAATCATCCAAAGGTACTATACCTAATTTTAAATTAATTTTGGGCGATCTTTTCTCGTGACTCATCCAATGAATCCTGTCTTTTGGCCGCGACTCTCCGCGCACAGGGACGTATTAGCTCCCTCCGTTGCGGAATTTAAACATAATTTGTAACCATTTATTATTATTTTTATTGGCAGTAAGATTGATCCACAAAGTAACTATGTTACATAGACAGTGAATATTCTCGAACAATATAATACTGGAAGAGTACTATTCGCTATAACACAATAAACTATTAATGTAAGTTAAATTAAATTTTTAAATTCAGTGGAAGATTTTTAAGATCGTTTTGCTTTTAATTTTTTTCCCAAAACAAAATAAATAAACAAATAAATAAACACACAGATACACACTCACACAACCCACTATTGGACATGTTTTTATTATTCTTTTATCGATTGTATGTATGTGTTTTCGCGTAATTGGCCCAAAACTCTGTGCATCAATTATTGTCTTTTCTTCAAAGATTGATTAATTATATGGCTGTAAGAAACCCAATAAATGAAAACAAATAAAACAAATAAGTAAATAAACCTCCAGTGCCGCAGGCAAGGCGTCGGATTAATTCAGTGCTCATTTATTGCCAAGGCACTGGACGCCTCCGCTGATAACTATATACCGCTCACCATGTTCTTAGAGGTGTGTTGAAAGATTGCTAGTATCTGTCGAATCGGTCTCAAGTAGTTGTCTGTATTTGTACGTTTATCATTATTACATGCTCTTGCTATATCCGTTCCACTTCACATTATTGTTCCTCCCGTCTTCGAATTTCTATCACACTATGTTCTCCTATGTTTTTGGTACTTATATGCTTGCTTTTTACTTGCATTTACTCCTATATATATTTGTTTCATTTATCCATCCATCTATAAGATCCCCATACGCTTTATCCTTTTATTTCATGTGTATATGGGCCGCAAATTCATATTATTTTATTTACAATATTCTTATCTAGATACACTTGTTCCAATTATGTTTTGTGGTTATTACTACCAAACCCGGCGAAATCTGAGCTAGAATAGCCAATCGTATACACGTTACCCGTCCTGTTGAAACTACGCTAACGTCGGACAGGTTTGTAGTGATTACATAGTTAATATATTGTATCTATATTCGAGTATATTATTTTCTTGTCGTGCCATTAATATGCTTACACGTTATCGTTATCTCTTTCCTAACTGTATATACCGTCATTGCACAATTACCTATCTGTTGTAAAAGCCTGAAGAGCGTTAGTCTACAGATAAATATAATAGAATTATAGTTAACTTTTCTACCCGCCTACGTTATTCGACTCCCGCGAAACGAAAATGAATCATTATTCGCTCCTCGATAGAGCGTCAGTCTACAGATAAATATAATGGAATTATAGTTAAATTTCCTATCTGCCTACGTTATCCGACTCCCGCGAAACGAAAATGAATCACTATTCGCTTCTCGACAGAGCGTTAGTCTACAGATAAATATAATGGAATTATAGTTAACTTTCCTATCTGCCTACGTTATCCGATTCCCGCGAAACGAAAATAAATCATTATCCGCTCAGTTAAGGTCACCCCTCTGGTACAACGTATACGTTTAATCCGTGCTTCACGGCCAATTCCTATAAAAAATTTTATGGGGCGTTTTCCTCTCGCGATCCCCCGATTAGGACCTGCCTTTCTTAGTTTTGCTCAATATTCTGCCTCTCTGTTGCCCGGGAATCCACTCGAGATCACGATTAATGACATTTAAGCGGTTTCAAAACCACAGCAAAAAAGTCCATAATTCAGAAACCTCGTGGAACTGTCAATATCATCGTCACCTTAGAGTAGACGTTAATCGGTTTTTTAACGGCTTAAACTGCAATTATCGCGACCCAAATCTACGAAAGCCGTGTTCAGTATTTTTTTATGGGAAGCACACGTGGACCGCTCGGACCGCACCGATCGTCAACCATTTGTACCAAACGCGGCTTTACCACAAGATTAATATGATTTATTAGAATTGAATAGTACCTGCCCGTAACCTATATCCGATCAATCGCTACTAACTCCCTCCCAATACTAGCCCCAATAGGTGGGCTTAGCTCAATTTTTCCCGCGTAGCATTTAAATCATCTTAGAGTTCAAAATAAAAATAATAAAAAAAAAAAATCTATAGAAACAGGTGATTCATCACACACCTAGATCTTTAACATTCGATGTTCTCAGATTTTGGTCGTTCATTTTGTAGCGAAAAAATAGAGTTTTTTGGGCCCTAGTGAAGGATGTAACCGAACACTTGTAAACATTAAACAAAAGTTTATTTCGTCTTCCCCATTCACATATATTTGATATATCTGCTTGGAGAAGATGAAAATCGTCCAAAGTTGACACCTTTAAGTAAAGCTTTAAGTCATCCGCAAATGCCTTTCGATTTCACTGCAATATTCGATAACTTGGCTATTTACTTATAGATCTTTCCCTTTAGCGTGCCCTTAAAAATTGGAATAAAAATTAATACTACTGATGTCAATACTTACATTGGTTTCATCAAATTTGATTGAAATATTTTTACAAGATGTTAAAAATAGATTACGTAAGAACCTCTCATAATATAACGATGACGAGAATAACATGAAAGCCTCTATTACCTTCTAGAACAGTCTACAATTATCTACAACATTCGGAAGATGCCTGGAACCACCTAGAAGCGATGGGAACTTTCTCCTAAAACGAGTGACGTGATTATTTATTTTAACCGAAATAATGTATAGTCATCTACTTTACGTAAATATTGAAAGATTGGGAAGAAAAATGATTAAAATTCAATTACAAGATTCCACCACAACAAACAACAGACAAAGAGAGTTACATAAAAACCTGTGAAAAGCAAGTGAACATTACTCTGTACCTACTTTTAGGCCACCCATATCAAACCGAAATATCGTTAAGGGTCTAAAATAAAGTTGTAATGATAGTTCAACGTTTTGTAAAAAATAAGCCGGAAATATTGAAAACAAAAATTCAAACTTTGATTTTGCATAACTCCAAAACTATTTATAATTAGGTCATGATTCCTCCGAGGTTATTAACGTTTTCCAAATAACACTGTAAATTCATATTTACTTAAGTAGGGCTAGTGATAATATAAAAATAATATAGTTGCATTTATGGCGGGTATAATTTAATTTGAAAATTCTCAATTTAATAATTCTGATTCACGACGTCGTAAAGAAAATCATTCGCATTTATAAGCTCCAATATTAAAATATTTCTTTGGCATCCGAAAGCATTTGAGGTCTCGCTCGTTGACCCAGAAACCTAAGATTCAGATCTGCATTATACCCCAGAGACTAGTTTTTTCTTGTGGTTCTGAGCGCTCTGAAAATGCAAAAGTTTATAGGCGATATTTTGCAGAGTTTGTTTAATTTAAGACGTAAACTGCATTATCAATCATGCGGCATCCATTAGGAAAATTATGTACGCGCGTTAGAAGTTATAGTTCTTTGGCGTATGTAAAGAAACACGCGCAGTGATGTATACCTTGCGTTGGATTATTCTCCGTCAACGGATAAAAAATACAAAATACACATTAAATATACGTAGTAAGCAAGTAACGAATTGCATTAATCAATTGTATAAAAAACTAACCCATAAAAACCAAGTTTTTATTATACTCTCTTTCTCATTTACTAGTGGAAACTGGTTTGGCGCTTAACCTACGCGTTGTGCTCGAGTCGGGCAACGCCAAGTAAGCGAGTAATAAAAAAATTCGAGAAATCTAAAATTATACAATAATTATTAATTTTTTTAAAGAAAATTTGTTAGATCATTATTGTCGTCACGAGTCTGCCTGCAAAGTTTCAGCTCGATTGGATCACGAAAAAAGGGTTAAAAATCGATCCAAGTTTTTTCGACAGCCAAGCAAGCAAGCAGACGCTACGTTAAAAGAAAGGGAGTAAAAAACTAACCCATAATAACCAAGTTTTTATAATACTCCCTTTCTCATTTTCGGGTTACGTGTCTACCAGACGCGTCGGAGTATTTTCATAAAACTTACTGAGTTGTATGAAAAAACCATTAGAAATTAGAAAAATCCAAAATTATACTATAATCCGTACTAGAGCAACAATTCTACGAAAAGTGGAAAAAAAATAATTTTTTTTAACGAAAATTTGATAGATCTTCTTGATCATCGCCACGAATCTGCTTGCAAAGTTTCAGTTGACTGATGAGTCGTAACTTGGTGGTATGAAAATATTCCGTTGCATGATGCGAACGCATTAAGTTGCATCCTAAAATTTCAAAACGCGTCTACAGAAGTATTACTTCAAACACAAGAAAAAGTGTTAATAGCAAATTAAATAATAATTCAATAAATAGTGATTTCGTTGTCGTCTGTCGGTTCGTAACGTCTGTAACTTGCTGCAATCAGCGCGCGGCTCGAGCAACACGCAAGTATCGAAATTACACCGTCATGACATTTTTATTTTATTATTTTATTTCAGTTAGTTTAAGGTTTAAGCGAATAAAGTAAATTTAAAATAACAAATGGTTTTATATTCATAATTTTTTATCTTAACAATCCTGCAATCATTGTATCCCGTGATTTTTGACGGGTGTGCGGCTAGTGAGCACAATATTTGTGTAAAAAAACATTGGCCGAATTTCAAAAGTTGCGTTGAATTTTGATAAGACATCTAAAATATTGATTAATGAATACATATGTATCCGTTTCATCACCAACCTCAAAAAATTCGAGCTCATCTCTTCTTTGCGCAATCTTTTCTATTGATCCATAATCAGACAGTGCTACAATATCCATATTTTATTCATGTATGTTATGGCATCTCTACTTTACAATCAATATATATATATATATAAAGAAACCCGTGTTTCCCTATCCGCCAAGTTTTCTCCACAACCAGCCACAACCACCCACCGGTGGTTATGGTGGTGGATAGCCCTTGGTGTCACATCGAAAATATGCGAGTTTGGTGGGGGTGGCTGTGCGTGGGGGTGGCTGTGCGTGGGTGGGAGTGGGTGACGAAAATGTTCTTTCTAGCACATTGTTTTGTTATGGGAAGGCCGAAAATGCTTCAGATTGTTTCAGAATAGGCGCGCCGGCTGTGTCGGTAAGTCAAAAAGGTTCCGGAAAAACCTGCTCTAGAAAGTTCTGGAAGGATAAGGTTCTAGATAATTCCCGAAAGTTCTATAAGTTTCTAAACTGAGTGGCGGAATGTGTCGGCGTGTCTAGAAGGTTCCTGTACATTCGATTAATTTTTTGAAAGTTCTGGAAGGAGAATGTTCTAGAAGGTTCGCGAAAGTTCTATGATGATCCAAACAGTGTACTAAAAATCCAGTGTCCTTTTAAATCGTCACTCAACTCAGTACATGAAACCAAATTCAACTTCAGATCTACATATTATGTAAACAAAAAGTCAATAGATAATACATGAATATCAAAGTGACGATACATTCAAAGGATAAAATATATTAGTTTTACCGAACTTGAAAGTTGGGTATTGTTCGTTTGTTCTTGACTATGAAGTTAGCAAGTTTGGTAGATACGTCTAATTGCTAGGAAAGCCGAGTTTTGTTTGGGTTCCGTAGTTACAGCTTACAGCGTATTGTAACAAACACATTTTGCAAAAGTTTTATCGTTAATTATTCACGTGTCCGCAGTTCCGCGGTTGGCAAACCACTTCCGCATATTAACATCCTCTTTAGAGTCTTTTTACGAAATCGGTTGTCCGACCACATTACCGGCGCTGCTCGCTGGGCCGAACATTTCGCATTAAAGGAGCGACATTCGCAGGAGGAACAAGTCGAAAAAAATATCGAAATTTTCTACGAAACATATTTTAATACTTGCGTGGGCCATCGTTTACTGGGAAGGTAATACGGGGTGGATTGTGTCAGGTTTTGCATTGATTAAGAAACCAGCGGTAAGGTGATCGGCTTTCGCCGATGTTGCGTTTGAGTTTGACACATTTCCAGTCATACACCCTATCTTGAAACTAAACGCCAAAAATATACTTCTGTCAATATACAATGTCATAAATATACTTATATATATCGTATATAATATAATTTACTAGTCTTAATATTACCCAGCGTATAAAATAACTACGGTAGGAAACTATCGCAATTTTTTGGTGTTCTCATTAACTCATAAATAAAAAGAAACCCGTGTTTCCCTACCCGCCAAGTTTTCTCCATAACCAGCCACAACCACCCACCGATGGTTATGGTGGTGGATAGCCGTTGGTGTCACATCGAAAATATGCGAGTTTGGGAGGGGGTGGCTGTGCGTGGGTGTCGAAAATGTGCTTTCTAGCACATTGTTTTGTTATGGGAAGGCCGCAAATGCTTCAGATTGTTTCAAAATGGGCGCGCCGACTGTGTCGGTGAGTCTAGAAGGTTCCGAAAAAACCTGCTCTAGAAAGTTCTGGAAGGAGAAGGTTCTAGAAAATTTCCGAAAGTTCTAAACTGAGTGGCGGAATGTGTCGGTGTGTCTAGAAGGTTCCTGTACATTCCATAAATTTCTTGAAAGTTCTGGAAAGAGAATGTTCTAGAAGGTCCACGAAAGGTCTATGACGATTCAAACAGTGTACTAAAAATTTACGCGTACGAAGCCACGCGGGCACAGCTAGTTTCCCATATAAAACTTTGATCAAATAATAATGATGGATATATTGGTCGATGTGTATTGATCATATATGGTTGCCGTTTGCAGTTGTCGGTTGCAGATTCATGCATTGATGACAATACATGAATCTGATATTCATGTATTGTCATCAAAAATACGTCTGTGTGAAATTTTTTAGCTTGACTGGATATTAGAAAGCGGGTGTTATACGATCATAAGATTCCATCTAGACAGACGAACAGGTGAAGCTAATATAAGCGTTGCAAAAACGGCGGCGGGGAACGAAATTAATCAAACATTTTAAATGTATATTAAAAGTTATCTTTAGACGCAAACTTAAGCTAGAACGTTATTCCGTATTCTTTACTAATAACTCACACTAGAATATTCTATCCATGTCTGGTACACTTTAATCGTGTTTATACGTGTCTCTGGTACACTTTATCTGCGCAGTTTATCTACCGCACAACTTGCCTCATCTATTTGCCCGTTTCTATAAATTCGCAGCTGTCACAACAAGACAGTTGCTTGACGTGCGATACTGCTGCTTTTTTATACAAAGAATGTTATTTCTCGAATTTTTTCTTAGTGTTCTATCGACTTCCAGACTATTCCAAAATGCCCAGCTGTTTATATATGTGCAGTTATTTTCAATTTGGGTATCTCAATATTCTTAAGGATATCAAGATAAATAGAAAATTTTGGATATATTTTACAAATGAAGATGTGATGTTAAAAATGTCCTTAGTTTTTCATGGCCGTTCAGAATCTTCTGTGTGTAGTTTTCTGGGATATTCTGCCGTGTATATGTGACCTTTCTGCCGACGTTTTGGATCCCATTGCAGGGTCCATCAACAAGGCTGATGTGATGGGTGTGTGTTGAAGTGTAGGTTAAGTATTGCCTTGCAATACCGTACCGAAATCAGGGTGTGTCCAATTTTGTGTTAGGTTAACAAACTTAACGTACACTTCAACACACACCCATCACATCATCCCTGATGACGGAATACGAATCCCTGCAATGGGATCCGAAACGTAAGCCAGAGAGGTCACATATTCACGGCAGAATATCCCGAAAACTATACACAGAAGAATATGTGATGTGATTGATTTCAGCAATTAAAATGGTTAAATTAAAATGATATCATTTTTGTTTTGAGCAAACACTCCGCATGGACTTCCGGTTCCGCGAGCGCTCTGGCGGCGCAATATTGAGTTAACTCGGTGTTCCAGACTCGTTTCCGAAAAAGTTAATTTAGTTTGATAATTTATCTCTCGTTACGCGCAGGAAAATGGATGGCGGAATTAATAGGATAAACAATTATTGAGTTGAGTAATAATGTGGAATGAAACATGGCTAAAGTTTGCAAAGTTTTTGGAAGGCGTAGAATAGAGAATTTGCTTAATTTATATAAAATTTATAGAAAGTTTTTAAGTTAGTATTTATTTATAGGAATCGAAGCTTATATGTATGTCACCAGGCTAGTTGTCCAAACTGTTAATTAACACGAATATACCTTGTTTACACCATGAAAATTTTCACATTACCATCACGTTTGGGGGTCAATGATAACTTCATCAGGATACGAGGTATACTAAAAATTATAAATCGATGTGCTGTTTAAAGAATTAAAGTAAGGTAATAAATATATAAGAGATGAATAAATAATTAATTGAAAACTAATTTGAAAGATAACTATTTGCAATAAGTATCTGGTTATTTTTTATATTTTGTTTATCATTAACTTTTTTTTATTTCTATAAATTCTAATTTATATAATTGTAATTATGCATTAATCCGTGTTGAACGCTAATTAATATAAAAATAATGATACATTTCCTTTCCCGTCCGTCTCCCCCCATTAATTTATTTTCAACTTCACCCTTAACCCGTGCAACGCCGGATACAAACAGCTAGTTTTTAATAAAATATAGAATACTATGGTATATTGAAATGTAAATATTTTGATGACAATTGTGATAGGAATATTACGAGATATATTTATTGATTCGATTTTTTAAAAATATATATTCAGCAAAGTCATGCTTCAATGAATGTTCTCACTGCACGTCCCTGGTAAGTATGTATTACATATAAAATTATTTCAATGACTAGATTTAACTCGTCAAAAAAGACGGTACTTTTACATGTCGGTTCCTAAGGAATAAATATTTTTTTAAATTTAAAAAAATATTTAAAAAAGAGAAAAAAGGAAAAAGAAAAGATTTATTTTAATAAAATAAGTTGACGTTACAGGAAGTTATAGACTGACTGACAGACAGACAGACAGAAATTACTATCATTGGGATTATCCAACGATTCAGAAAAGGGAAGTCAATCTGAATATCTAAAATTTGATGGCGTTTATCTTCTCACCTGTAGATATTTTTTTGAAAGTGTCGAAACATTTTCCACTCGAAATTAAATAAAAAAGACTCACCATCAGATTGAACAACTTGCTATGTGACACCTGTGTGTATGCCTTTACCGCCCACTTACCTGAAAATAAGAATTTTATAGAATGTCCAAATTAATAGAACCTTTGCATTTTACACAAGTTGAAGATATTTTAAAATATGGGCATTTTTATGATAAAATTTAGTGAAACGATGAATTAGAGAAATTCGAGTAAGCATATATCGAGGATAGAAAGCCAAATGGGCGTTAATGATTATTTCGAACTTTATAGGACATCAAAATAATGTTTTGTCAATCTGATTTTGTCAATATTTCTTTTATCGTTAAACGATTTCCAAATGTGTCTTGCATAAACAAATATGGAAAACGTTTAACAATAAAAGAAACATTGACAAAATAAGCTTAACAGAATAATTATTATTTTGCTCTCTTTTACTAAAATTTGAAATAAGTACTAATGCTCTTTTGGCTTTTTCCCCTCGATATGCACTTACTATTTAATATCCTTAAATACATTTGTATGAAATATTGTACATATTTGTACTCATGCAAACATATACACATATTTCTCTCTCATAGGCATATATTGTCTGTCTTCTTTCAAATATTTGAAGGAATCACGCAATAGTCATCCATAGTCAAAAGTAAGTAATTCCCATGATATAGTAAAGATAGATGTTGCATCTAGTAATGATAAATGGATATAGTATTTTAGATTTTAAAAGAACCTCGTTTCTCTGAATTTTGAAAAATAAAAGAATCATGAAAAAATATTTATAGGTTGTATTTATTTAATACATTTCTTTACCAATTCTTCACGCATTAGAAGCAATACGCAGGTTTTCTTAAGGTAAAAATACAGATAAAACATGGAGAACATCCCATTTCCACCGACAAAAAATAATATAAGTCTAACCACAAATCGCTTACGACATGGTATAACATTTTGTGCTGATTTTACGATTCCTCGAAATACCTTGTGGGGAATAAATAAACGTTTAGTAGCGTCTGTTAAATTTAAATAATGATATACAAATGAAATCGCATTATTTACAAAGTATATTCGCTAGTTCCGAAATAATAAATAAAATAAAAATGTTTTCATTAGCTTACAGCCGTAGAGAATCTTACACGTTCAGTTTTCTGGGCTATTATGCCTTTTGAAAGGCATTTTTTTTATCATCGGGCGGTAAAATGAGTGGTGGTGTTACATTAAGCGGGGGGTAAGGTTTTTAACTTTTTTTTTGCATTTTATTTTTAATTTTTTAAATGAATGTATAACATTGCAAGAATATTGTGTCAAAATTTCAAGTCAATCGGAGCAAAATTGACGAAATTATGAACATTTGAGCGATATCAGACTGATTTTCTATACCTGCTCGGGCAGCTAAGAGACGCGCTCACCTGAGGACTACCGGACTTGCTATTGTATTAGAAGAGTTTTGCTTAGACAAGGATAAAAAGATGCTGAGGATAAAAAGATGCTGATGATTTGCTCTTTGCTGTGTGAACATGGCATCGACGATTATGTGTAAGTATAAAATAAGTGTTTTATTTTGAATTTTACAGTGTGCAAAACTTTAAAGCGTTTTCCCCACATCTCACGTTTTTAAAGTCGGTGTCCATCATAACTTCAAAACTACTGCACCGATTCTTTTGAAATTTTGAACACTATTTCTGTACATAATTTACAAGGTAACGCTGGAGGCTTTTTTTCAAATTTGTTATTAATTTTTATTTTTCAATAACAAATTAGTCGATATTTTTCGCAAAAAATTGCGTTTTTCCCTTCAAAGTGTTTCAAAAAATAGAAAAATTGAAATTTCATAAAACCCCCCCAGCGTTACCTGGGAGAATCTATTATCTAACGAATGAACTTTGATTTTTTGATTTCAGATGATCTAGCACCAAATTATGATGGACACTGAAATTCTACTTTTTTCCGAGACACGTCCGAATAATTGCTGCCATTGCCGTATTTTTTAATATTTCGTCTTGAAAATTTTACAAAATATTCTTCAAATGTCACTCTTTAATGTAATATTGGTTTTAATAAAGAGATTTTAACTGTGTCGTCATAAAAAAAATCACAAAAACCTGCCTTTTTTTGTACGAATAAACCTTACCCCCCCCTTAAGGGGTTGCGCCACCATGAGAGACTGAAATATTATGTGTATCTACCCACGCCCTGGAAGAGTGTCCTCAATCGCTTGAGCGGATAGAACGCCGTCCGCGTCGAGTTTGCTATAGTATGAATATTATTTATCGACACTAATTTAATAAGGGCTGTATGCTTTAGAACATCCCCATTGGTCTGTTTCAATTGGAGCGGGATTGTAAACTAATTGGAAATTTGCATAACAAGTGTATCCCGGAGCGTCCAGTGGTAAATGGCAATGTATGGAAATGCGATTGCCTAGGAGAGGGATATTCTAACAGTATATTAACGAACCTGTAATCTTGTGAAATTATAATTATGCTAAATGATGTCTTATTCTTATAATATAGGATAAATAATATAATAGTATAAAAAAGTAACTCATAAAAACCAAGTTTTTATTATACTCCCTTTCTCATTTACTAGTTGAAACATTTTTTTTCGCTTAACCTACGCGTTGGGCTTCGGTCGGGCGACGCTACGAAAGGGAGTAATAAAAATTTCCAAAAATCCAAAATTATACTTTAATCAGGTTTCGCGTCTACCAGACGCGTTGAAATATTTTCATACAACTTAATAAGTTGTATGAAAAAACCATTCAAAATTTGATAAATCTATAAATTTATTAATTTTTTTAACGAAAATTTGTTAGATCTTCTTGATCGTCGCCACGAGTCTACTTGCAAAGTTTCAGCTCGATTGGATCACGAGAAAGGGGTTTAAAATGGATCCAAAATTTTTTCATCAGACAAGAAGACAAGCAGACGCCATTATAAAGGGAGAAAAAAATATAGTACAATACCTTTTAAATTCGTGTATACACATTTTCATCTTCTATTCGTAGGTTGTCAAAGATTTTGTAGATTAAACAATTTTGTAAAGAGATTTGTTTTTCTCCTGCAGACTCTTATTGTCGCCGCTTCTGGTACTGTATGAATGAAAATCCTTATTTTGTTCTATTTTGTTATTAATGTATTTGGGGAAAAATCCATTTTTTTTGTTAATTGTCTACGTTTTCTAATATCTCATTTTCTAGTGTTATTTTCTATGTGGGGTATACAATCAAAGGCAGAAATTTAAAAAAAAAACTGTAAAGCAATCATCGAGGATTACTAATTTATAGTGTACCTACTTAATAAATTCGAGATTTTATAAGACACAGCCTATAAATTTAGAGTAAACATGATTTTGCAAAGGATAGACATATAAAATCTAGAATTAACTAATTTTTAAATTAATCATTAAATTAATTAAATTAATAAATAAAATAATAAAATAATTAATAAAATAAAATAAAGTAATCTTTAGTGACTGCATTCAAAACATTTTTTTATTTCTGAATACTATTGCTGTTTTTGCTTTTATACTCCACATATTTGGTTGTTCTTTTTTTTCATCTAATAATCATACTTAAAGTTTTAATTTAATATAAGCCATTTTAATATTCTGTTCAATACTTTACTGGGAAAAAAGTATCTCAGTATGCCTGAAAAGAAAAATGTTTGATACATGCATCCTACCGATGTTATATATCTATATATATAACATCTCTCCTAGAAAAAGTAACGCTAACAGCAAAAAGCATACACAAATTAAAGTGTACACAGCGGGCCATAGAAAGGCAGATGCTCTGCATGAGCCTTCTAGATAAAATCACAAATGAAGAAATAAGACGCCGAACAAAAGTTGCCGATATTATGGACTGTATTGCTAAATTAAAATGGTAGTAAGCTAGATGTATGGCTCGACAGGAGGATACTAGATGGGCACCCAGAATCCTACAGTGGAGGCCCTGGACAAAAAGTAGAAGCGTCGGAAGACCTCTCAAAAGGTGGTCTGATGACATAGTCCAGCAAGCAGGAAGAACCTGGATGTGAAGGGGAAGAAACAGAGATGGGTGGAGAAAAATGGAAGAGGCCCACATCCAGCAGTGGAGAGAAGAAGGCTGCGGAAGAAGAAGAAGTTGAATTTTTTATGCTGTAAATCGTCGTTTTCAGTTAAGGTGTCGAGTAATAATAATTTTATTTTACATTTTGTTAGTGTTAATTTCATGTCATTTATACAGGGTTATTTGTAAAACATTAAAACCTCGCAGGACTATACTCCTGCCTTGCTTATGAGTCGAAAATGTTCAAGCTATCATGACCTAATATCAATAGTTATGGAGATATGTGACATCAAAGTTTGCATTTTTTTTCAATATTTCTGACTTATTTTTTCTAAAACGTTGGACTACCATTACAGTAACTAGTATCAATTACGAAAAATTCATTTGTTTTAATACAAGTTAAATAAAATGATTAAATCCCTGAAAAAATTCCAATTGGAATTCGAAGGTTTTTATTTTTTTTTGACTTGTATTAAAGGGAATGAATTTTTCATATTTGATATAAGTTACTGTAATGATATTCCAACGTTTTACAAAAAATAAGTCGGAAATATTGAAAAAAAATGTAAACTTTGATGTCGCATATCTCCTTAACTATTGATATTAGGTCATAATAGCTTGAACATTTACGACTCATAATCAAGGTAGAAATATAGTCCTGCGAGGTTATTAATGTTTTAAAAATAACCCTGTGTACCAAGCTACCGGGGTGGTTTCCGTTGCTATCCTCATGCAACATTACAACCGGTTGGATATGTTTTGTTATCAAAAGTTTGATATATAACCGTTCCGAAATCGATTCAATATTAATGGCAACTGCTGCCTTCTTCCAGTCCTGTTGATCCACGGAAGGTATTTCATTTGCTACCTATTTTTCATATCTGGCAGACCCTTCCCTATCCACCATCTGAAGATACGTCCTACATGGGTTAAAGGCTCCACCCGCTGGACTGATGATCTATCAAAATTATGAGGAAATACGTGACAGCGAATCACAATGGACAGAGGCACTTGAGGTGTCCTTTGTCCTGCTAGTCATAGTTAAACCGTTATTTTAACCGGTTATTTTTGTTGCAGTTTTTGGGATTTGTATAGGTTTCTATCGTTATTGATAACTAAGATATAATTGTTTTCTAATGCCCGTCGAATTGCAAAAAATCAGTTCCCAATCATCGACGCAATCAGATACAAATCTCAAGTAACGGTTAGTTTGTCACCGGTTAAAATACCATCACTATGTCCTGCAGTAGTGTTGGTGTCGTGATTGGTGAAATGAAGATTAATCAGCCTTACATAATTATAAAACAGAATGCCGTCGGCAGCGGCGTCATTTATCGGCACATTTCATACTTTGGAAATGTTGTTAACTTTAATTTAGTGAATTTTTTTGGGTCGCAATCTTAGGATTGGTCTGCAACAAGCACTCGCCCTCTACTCCTCTCTGTCACCTGCAGCCTCTTCATCTCTTGGTAGGTGCTACAGCGCACATCTCCGATAATCTGGTCTTCGTAGCTTAATCTCGGGCGGCTTCTACGATTGTTGTCTTCAACATTTCTCTCGACGATGGTTAAAAGCAGGCCCGGATGCCTTATATTATGGCCTTTCCAAATTTCTTGCTGTTGGGCGATTCTGTTAAGGAGCCGCCTCTTTCCGCCCACCCTGCTCAACACCTCGTCGTAAAGGTCTCAAAATATGGGAATAAATAGAATATATCTACTGTTTCAAATCATCTCTTTATATAAATAAAAAGCGTCTTAAAGATTTCTTGCAAATTGAAAACATTATAACTTTATTAATATTTCTTAATTTCCTTAGAACGAATTCTAGATAATGAAATAAACTTTATACTTATAAAAAACATAGTATGCATACCTAAAAATATTAATTAAAAATTTACGCCGTCTAGGATACTAAAAACAATTTTTTTGGCCGCGACCCGTCGATTAATGCTCATATTTAATTAATTATTTTAAATAATGTTCAGTTTATTACATTTATATAATAAAAAACGTTCTATCTGAGTTATTGCCCTAAAATTTTTTTGAATAGAGTATACATTCTTATATAAATGAATAATATAAACCCACATTTTCGTAAAAAAAAAAAACGCCGAAATATGCATTTGCAGTGAATGAGCCGCCTTAATTAGATCTTGTGCCAAGTTACGAGTATATGTTAAATTTTTGTTATACATTATATTATGTTGTTTATCTTTAACGCCCCTATTGCTAGTGGTTGATCTGCCTCACGTCACAATATCAGGCAGCCAATCAGCAATCAGGATAATCGACACAATTATTTATATCTCACCACACATCACGCGAGCACGGAACAATGTGGTATTAGCGCGCTGTCAAAATGTAATTGGAATTGGAAATGTACCTTATTACCACTCTTAAATAAATTGAAGTATTTAAAACATTCGCAAATAAAATGATAAACAAAATTCATTAATTAATTTTAATAAATATTTAATTAAAGGTTTCGTCGTTCACTAAACAAACCACAAAACTTTACATAATGGTAATTAAAATGTTTACTTAAAAATAAATCAGCGTTAGATTGAAATTTCAGATGTTATTAAACGTCATCGTATTAATTAAAAACATACTCGTTTTAAATGTCTGGGAATTATGAAATGATAAATTAAAATTAATAAGCAAAATCTAAACATTTCTTCATATTTTCAATTCAAAACTATTTAAATATTTCTAAACAGTCACTAATTAAGTTTTTAAGGAATTTTGTATGAACCACAATAAATTCAAGTATTTTTGGAATTAGAGGCACTGTTGGAAAATAATATTTAGGTATATATTTCTACGTTTATGTAAAACATCTTGTTAATTTTTGGATTATCGAATTCACCTGTCTTAAAAATATTCTTCTTTATATTTAAGTGATTTGTAATTTTTTTTTTTCAAATTAATAACCAAAATAATAGCTTAATAATGACAATATCCCGGTTTGTGTTTTCTGCGGTATTATGCCGTGTTTTACGACCTTTCTGGCCATGTGTAAAAAAAAACCTTTCGTATAAACACTGTACATTACCCTAGAAAGCACAAACCACAAACCTAAGAATATTCTTAATAATGAAGATGTGATTAACCAACCAGTTTCACGACAATTTATTCGTACAGATTTTTTTTGTATTGCACTATTTTTTTGTGGAGAAGTATTCTTTTTAATCCTTCTGAAAAGATTGGCAGAATTTCCAAGAGAAAAAGGAAATTTTCTGTTGTGTGATATCTCTAATGCGCTAGTTTCAAACGTGTCGTTATCAAAAACGACCGGACATTTCGCTATCAGGGCACTCGGATTGCAGAAATTCTCAACAAGTTAAGAAAAGCTAGAAAGCACATTGAGGGAAAAACGTACATTTTATCCAAAGCCTGAAGGGTTAAAAACACAAAGAGACGTACAAAATCGATTTTTTTTTCGTGTTTTATTGACGTCTTTTGTTTGAAAATATGTCAAAATAAGTCAGGGCTGCAAAATTTTTGTAGAATTTTTTGACATTGAAAAAATATTAATTGTTACGGCATTAGGAATATATTTTGCGTATGTATTTGTGTCACTTTTTTAAAACCGCGAATTAGGTAATGTTTTAAATGAACATTATTCTAATAAAAAAGAATCTACTTCATTACTTTTGTTAGTATTTCAATGTGAAAAATAAATGTTTTGATCGAAACGCTGAAAGTAGGTATTAGTAATTGTTTTTTCTGTTAATTAATAGGACTGATAAAAAATTGTTTATGTATTTCAGATATGAAAGACTCAAACGTTTTTTTATAAATAACTTATTATAAAAAACATTAACAATAACAAAGTTAATTGATTATACTGTAATAAGACGTTAAAAAAAATTGCACACTGTCTGAATTCCTTGTAATGTGTCACTTGGAACAACACTACCGAAGGATCGATATGGTATGATTGGTATGATACGGCCTATAACAATCTAGGGTGATTTTCAACCTTGGGGAAACGTCTACGAGCGTCTGGAAACACCTGGCACTACCGAGAAGCAACGAGAACCTTCTCCTTAACACTTTCAACAATCAATGTACTGTTCATTGCCATGATACGTGTAGCTAAGCTAAAATGGGTTGTGTAGTTAAGCTAAATGGTAATAAGTTTTGTAGGAAGCTAAAAGTTCGAGTGTATTATAGGTTTACCATAATCCAAATTTGTAATACCTGCAAATTTGGAGCGCAACAGTCTTACATGTAGGTCCTACATGCAGAGGATTGGTTTCATTATCCTTGTAACCCATACACTCCAGACATATATGGTAATGTTATATCTTGTTAATTCATAACACGACTATTAAATTTATTTTCTGTACTGTTTCTAATTTCTCAGTCATAAAACAAATGTATTCAATATGGTGATGGAATATTAATGTGACACTCAAACCGTTATTAAAATTAGTATCTGGCTAGATCCATGATTGGCCACTGATATTTGGCAATTTGACGGTAAAACATCGGTAGGTACTAGACAATCAGATACCTACAAATATAAAATAACTCTATCATATGTAACCGGTTAAAACAACGGTTTAATCATCACTAATTTTATAACATTCTCCTTATTGTCTTTTTTACATTTTTGACAATTATGAGAGTAAATCTATTGATAATCCACATCTTTAAACATGTTGAAGGTGATATACTTTGCGTTTGCTCAGGCCATTCTACAGTACGGTATATTTGGCTGGGGGGGATCTTTACTACCAGTGGAAATAGTTCAGAGAGTAATTATTAAGTGATTTTGAGGAAAACTTCAATATATCCAACAAGGGAACTTTTCAAAAATATTAATTTAATATTAAAATATTAAAAATATTAAACAAATTTATCAAAAATTACGACTTCAAATTCACAAAATGTACTTCAATAATAAAACATATATTGGAACCTATATGTAATACTAACATAGCCCAACATCATTTTACCTATAAAAGAGTATCTTTTGTTTATGCGCTTCCCAATGAAATGAAGATGGAAAAAAATTATTGAAATTTCAAAACTAAATAAAAAAAATCTACTACAAAAATCAATCAGAACATGAACAGAATGTGTACTTAATGTTTATTACAATACCTTCTAAAATTTTATAACTTAATGTAATGTTTCTAGATATATTTCATCCTTTTTTACTATTCTAACTAATGATTATATTAACAATATATATTAAAATATCCTTCACTTTTAAACACGAGAATTAAATTCTCTATTTAAAGGTGGGTAAGTGTTAATATTTTCATTCTGTTATTCAAATGTCTGATATTATATATGTAATTAACACCGTAATGCACAATGTAATTAAATAAACTAAATTAAAAAAGTATAGAAAAAGGGTAGAGTGGATAGATTTATGTATTTCTAGATATTTTTAAAGGCAATTTTGACAGCTAAATTATTTTAAATGCGATAGCTTGCGAGGGAAACATACTTAGCTTACTCTGAAAAACTGCGAGTGACAACCCTAAAAAGAGTTTATCGCCCTCTACTAAGGCCGCAATAAATTATATTTACTCCATATTACGACGCCTTACATGTACAAATGTGAAGATATATTTTTCTGTCGAACTCGCTGACATTTATTACTTCTTTTGTCAATCAGAAGCCAAAAGCTGGCGCGTATAGCAACAAAGCGGATCTTCAACAAAAAACTCGGTTGAGCGATGTTTTTGTCATAGAAAAAAAGTGTTTTTTTCATGTTGACGTGCTGTTTAAAATCAACACGAAATTTTATTAAAAAAATGAAGTGTTATCGTGTTTGTTTTTGAAAAACAAGATCAATAAAAGGAAATTTCAAAACATGAGTAACGTTTTTTGAAAATAATGGGTATTTGTTATACAATAATATAAACTTTTAAATGGTTTCTTAGTTGCCTGTTGGCATTTTTATTTTATGTATATTTTAGGAATATTTATGCGAACAAAGCCACGAGTTGAAAAGTATTTACAGGAATTTACATAAATTTATTCAGTAAATGAATTTAAATTTTGTGTCGTTTGAGTATTCTAACAAGAACGTGCTTTGTTTTAAAAACTTATTAAGCGATGTACAAAACAAAGTATAGGTACTAAAAAATAATAAAACCATATGTGTAAACTGAACTTTATCGTTGATTTCTAAAATAAATGTGACATTCTTCATTCTTATATAAATTCCTATCACTCGAATTCACCCAACGAAAGCCTTTTACGTAAATATTACATATCAAAGTACCCTAATTTTACGGCAACATAATTTACAATTTATATTTGAAGCTATAAAGTGTTTTTGTTTTGTTTTAAGAATGGTGAAAGAAATCTTCTCACTCAAACGCCTAGAATTTTATTCACAGCTGTAGTCCATAGTAACTTAGTATATAATTCAACGATTCGGACCCTATTCCATGGACTAAATCTAAATCTATAGAGGGTACAACAAAGCTAGTCCACAGTACTTTACCATATTCCACAGTATTATCATTCAAAAATGACCTAATTTATACTGTAGTTACATCAATGTCAATGTACTTATGTCAATAGTTATCGAGATGAACGACTTCAACATTTTTTTTTCAATATTTCTATAATTCTTACTCATTTTCTGTAAGACGTTGGAGGTAACGTCTATCGAATTTTACAAATACATTTACTTGTAATTGTAAGTATCTAAAATACGAGTATATACGAAAACGTTCCAAAAATCGAGGACCTTTTATGGAAGGTTACGTTTTTGGAACATTACGTCGAGATCGAGAGCGAGAAATTACGTCGCTTTCGTCAAATAATAGCTATTTTTGACAGCGACTAGTGACATGAAAGTGAACGGGCGTCTATGCGAACGAACATAGACAATCAGCGAATATAGAGTACCTACCTACCTGGTATGTGGAATATTTTAGAGTAATGATTAGTGCAAATTATAAAATAGTACTTTTAAATAAATAGTTTGACCAGTAATTAAAACTTAAATTGATTTGTAATTGTTTCACTAGGATCCCACCGCCGCGAATCCATCAAAATATTGTCAATTATTGTCTCTCTCTTATCTAAACATTTATATTCCTTTATTTTTACCAAACCAACATTTATTCTTGCTTCTTTGCGTTACTTGAAACTCTTTGGAGGTTAAATATGCTGAGAGTCCATTGATTGAACGCTTTCGTATTAGATACAATGAAATATTATGTTGAAAGTCATATTAGACATCCGAAAGCATTTCAGCCTAGCTTCTATGAAAAATCTCTTTGATTACGCGTCCTGCTATGGAAATATGTTGAAATATGTAAACCTAATCAAATTTTTTATATTTTTATTTATACAGCAGATACATTGCAGTGAGTTTTGTAATAAATTAAACCAATGTTATTACATTTTAATATGACATTAAAGTAGAAGTTTTTATTAAGCAGAAATCATTTAAAAGTACTAGTTTTTATTATACAAAACCATTTGAGATATGTGGACAATGTTACAACGCTGTCCAAATTCAAGGATTTGATATATTTCTTTAACTGTTCGTATTTTGGAATGTTTCTTGAAATTTGTTATGTGACAACAATGTATTGTACCATTTAACTCCCAAGTATGTATAGTTGTGTTATGGTGGTTCTTAAAGTTGGTATCTTTATTTGCCCCTTTTTTCCATATATCTTTTATTTATACAGTCTAAGGGGTGGGATTTATTTATAAAATAATATTTATGTTTTATTAAATTTTTTTTGTTATAATTTTATAAACTTTATAGTTTTGTATAATTTTGTAATTAAGTATTTCACAATTAAGAAATATATTTACAGTAGGATAGTCATACGGTTTTTTAAGAACGGTTGTAATGATTATTTTTTGTATTATAATTAATGGCTATACGGTGGACTAATATGCCCCTCCCCATCCAATAATACCATATATCATGAGAGGGACTGCAGCAATCCGTAATAAATTATTTTAATAGTATTTTTGTTTAATGTATTGCGTAAGTACTTCAAAATCAAGAAATATATTTACAGTCCGATAGTCATAATGTTTTTTAAGAACGGTTATAATGATTATTTTTTGTATTATAGTTAATGGCTATATGGTGGACTAATATGCTCCTCCCCATCCAATAATACCATACATCACGAGAGGGACTGCAACAATGCGTAATAAATTATTTTAATAGTATTTTGTTTAATATATTGCGTAAGTTATAAAAAACATATATATTAGTTTTCTCAATCGTTCCACGGTCATATAGACATGGTCCTGTTATTTGAAATGTTTGTCAATTATAATAATAAATAATATTATTTATTAATTATAATAAATAGTTAATATAATTAATTAATAAATATTTATTTAAAAAATTATTAGAATAATTAAATTTGAATCTTTACAGGCAATATGGTGGGACAACTCTTGCCAAACAAATATTTTACCGAAGATATTAAGGGATGGGCTTTATATTTATTAGCTTCTGTGAATAATCTATTTGAGTACGCGATCTGCTACGAAAATATGTAGATCAAATAAAAATAAATATTTATTAAAATTATTATTTGAATAATATAAATCTTTACAGGCAACACGATTGCAACAACTGTTAACAGGCAAATATTTTACCGAATATAGTAAGGGATAAGTTCTATATTTATTGTATTGTATAAACCAAAAGGATTAATAAAATAAGGTTTCTCTTATTTCTTTTACCCCTAAAGCCTCTTTCTTGTGTGATCGCAATCTTCAGCTGAGGATTTCCGCGTATTCAGACGTTCGTATTTCGCTTCAAAGAGGATCTGTTTCGGCAGACAGCTCTCGTGTAACGCTTTGGGTGATATAGATTGTAACAAAATACTGTCACAAAAACTTATATAGTTAAGTTTCTGATTACAGATTCACCTATGTGTAAACCTTCTAATTTCTATAGTCCTAGTCTCCGCTGATGATTATCTTGCTTACAGCAGCACCAAAAAGTTGGACAGTGCAATTGCCTCAGAGTCCTCAGTCAGGATGTTCTTCATCAGAAGTGGAATCTGGTATTTCTCTGGATGTGTGTGAAATTTGGATTTAAGTAGTTCTTAGGAAACGTAGAATTTTAATAACGTGCTGAACCTAAGACCGATAGGACGAAGGAGCTTAGGAAGGCCGAAATTAAGCGACAACGTCCTCAAAGACATCTCTGCCTTGGAGCTTCTGAACTGGAGAGAGCTGGCACTAGACCGAGATGAGTGAAGGAAAACTCTTGACAAGGCCAAGACCCACAAGGTGTTGTAGAGCCAAGAGTGATGAGTAGTTTTTAGGATTTTTTTTTCTTTCGCAACTGAATCATTCAATTATCATCTGCTACAGTGAATGGACATTCACCGCTTTCCCAGGGTCGTTTTATGAGAGAAATCTGACATATCGATCCTACTCATACATCGCTAGGTTGACAATTTTTTCTCTAAAATGCCGTCACCGTGTCACGTCGTGTATAGGGCGACGGGACCCGGAGAGGCCTACAAAAATCCACTCACTGTTCCTCTCCCACACAGAAATAAACATTTATTAGATAAACATACATAGTATTATTAAATATTACAAAGAAGACATATATTCAGGGAAACAAAGGATGAAAATAGTTATTAGAGTAAAATGAACGGTCAATCGAAAGAAAAAACAAGAAAACCAACAAAAAGGACACAGAGTTAGGACGAGAAAGTGGGACAGTGAGAGGGCTGAGGTATACGGACTCAATCCCTAAACGGGAAGGCCAGACAATACAATACGAAGAAAGTTGAAGTTCGAGTCCAAGCGCCACAGGTCCACAATCCAGAGGTTCAACCACGGAGCAAATCCAAATGCGACACCCACGTCCTGACGAACTCTCAGAAGAGTACGAGGTTCCTAGCAATCACGATGAGGTCACTGTTCCATGGGGAACGGTGCTCCACCCCCTCTAATCCATCGATCATTATCTCTTTTGCATCCACAAATACTCGCCCGCCCAGATGGCGTGCTCCGGCGCCACCAGGGTGACGCAGCGAGCCCAAGATCATGGAATTTGCTCCTAAACTCGCCGTGTCCCGACACCAGCTGTATTGCATGGTGGTTGAATACCGGAGGGGTGAAATAGTGCCACATATATATAGGAGGGCTGTGAATGGTACCCACCGCTTACCCAGAACCGTTCTAAGAGCAAAACCTTCCATATCGGTCCTATTCAATCGCCGCCAGGTTGAAATTTCTTTAAATTAAATTGCGAGTATGATAAGTACCCCTGTTTAACGATTGATGACACCGCTGACGCGAAATTTGTACACCATTGTTAAAGGCCATTTTTCGACTGACGCCTGTCAGAATTTTAGATAGATTTGTCGAATAGTTTTTTTTTGATAGCTACTGAAAGCATGTCCGTGATTATTTGTAACCATAAAGAATAACAATATGGCGAGTACTTTTTTTTTGGATGGGAAAACGTGTAAAAAATCAAAGCATTTGATGCCATTTAAAAGGACCAAGCGGCATCAGATATTGGTTGAATGAATTCAAGGATGGCCGAACGTTGAATGTAGACACACGCATTCGGAAGGTTCTAATCCTTTTTTACGGCTTTAGTCAATTTGTATCAGGAACATCACGCTTCGTATTCACACGCCATCTTTACTCCTCGAAAAATAACCGCCGCTCCAGCCGCTAACTACTTTACCGACTCAACGGCTTGATTCTCTTTTTGGGTTGCCGTGTTGCTATGAAGACGCGCTCGCTACTTTTGGATGCAAGATAATACCAGAATGAACTGGCTCAGCATAATCAAGAGGGAATAATGGATTCAAATTACGCCAACATGCACAACACATACAGTTCTCGCATTTAAGGGGTTAAACGACGCTGAAAGAATAAAAATGTAGGTAGAAATTGGGTGATATTGTGCAAGGATTTTATTAATTATTTTTATCTCAATTTATTAGTTTACATATAAAAGTATATTTTTTTAGAATATTATTGAACAAAAAATGGACGCGTTATATCTATTTCTAATAATGAAATTCCTGTAATGTGGCATATGGATATTTTAATTCGAAAAAACCATTTGTTTAAAATAAACATTTAATTTTTTTCAGATTGATGCCAATTTTACAAAAAAACGTTTTTTTCCAAATCAGATATGCTATATGGTAGATGATTTATTTATATGTATGACCTGCAGACAAAAATCTAGAATTATATTATTATTATTATCACTTAAAATATGTTAAATTTTATTTGCTTGTTGGTGCAGTAGTTATGACGCTTGCTAAGTAATCTGGTGGTTAGTGGTTCGAGCCACATTCCAGAATACTAAGAAGTTACTCCTATTTTCATAGCACAGATTTTTAGCTAAGTTTGAAAATAGTAAGAATATTCGTGTTTTTACGACTTTTCTGTCTGACAATCGGATTCCATTGCAGGGTCCATCATCAGGGCTGATGTGTTGATGTTGTGGTTAAGTATTGGTTTGCAATACCGTGTCAAGGGTTGGTGTTTATGTGTTAATGTGTAACGTAGCAATACCGTGTCGGAGTCATGTGTTGTATAAACCAGAAGATTCTGAGTGGCCGTGAAAACCTAAAAACATACTCAGTAAGAATATTGACGCGACACGTATTCCGTATTAGCATCTCTATTTAAAAAAAATAAGAACTACATATAAGGTCGATATGTTCACCGAAACATAGAGGGTTGCTATAACTTAGTGGTCAGAGCATCGGCCCCGGAAAGGAGGTGACCTGGGTTCGAATCCCAGTAGTAACCTTATATTTTTTCCTGACGTAGGTTTTTCTGTATGTCTTTCTTATTGATTAATTAATTTCATTTAAAAAAAATAAACCTATGTATTTTCTATTTTTTTAATTGAGTTGGTCAGTTCACCTCTGTAAACACCTTGACTATTTGGTACAGTAAAAAAACATAACTATGTATTTCTCTCTTAGCTGGTACGTTGGCCCGCCCCTAACCCGCGGTACGTTCGTGTCAACTCCAATTCCTGGAGGTTTATCGCGCGGATGTGACGAATGAATTGCAAATTTCGGCCGGAAGAGTACAGTTAAAAACCAATGTTTGCGTTCGGGGGAGGCGGGCTGTCACGCTGGAGGCATTAAACAGTCCGACGTGTGAAATGTTTACGGCCAGCGCAGGGGCCGTAGCGGCACCGCGATCCCAGGGGTTGATATGAAGAAGCCATTTCGTCGGAATATCTGCGTGCCATGGAGGCAACTAACATTCTTCTTTAGTGTACTAGCTTTTAAAATTTACTGTTATTCATATTCGTGTATTTACTTAATTTTTTTTAACACGACTCGCTTGGATTACAAAGTTAGGGCAATCTTGAGCGAAACAGTTTTTAATGGTCGCATCGGAATAGATGGGTTTTGATTCACGCGGGAGTCAAAACTGTAACACGGACATATTTTACGTGTATTTTGGATTCGGTTATTTACTTAATTTCATGTATTTACTTAATTTTTTTTAACACGACTCGCTTATCGCGGTGGATGTTTTAATAACTTGGATTACAAAGATAGGGAAATCTTTTGATGGTCTCTGCGAAATAGTTTTTAATGGTCGCATCGGAACAGACGAGTTTTGATTCACGCGGGAGTCAAAAACGTGACACGGACGTATTTTACGTGTATTTTGGATTTAAGGTTACACCTTAAACTAAAGCCTTCCCCGGCGAGAGGGCACACTCGTGAAGACGCTGCGAAATGATTTCATCAAAGTCGAGAAACGAGTCTCTGTGCATCTATACAGTTTGTTTAAAATATTAGTTTTTTTTTCAATTCCTAAATATGATGAATTTTATATAAAGCAACAATAAATATTATTTTAAAAGTTGATAGAGTCGATTTGTTCTATAAAAAAAAACTACTTATTACTTCATTCAAATTGAACAAATATTATACTAAAGCCAACATTTCAGCAACAAAGTTAGAAATATTGACATTCGAGAGATTTTATTTTTATTTTTTTATATTTAATTTAATATATGGTACAAAAACAAATCTTAGATATAAACATATCAAATTGAATTTTTTTAATACTTTGTAGTCATGTAGACCTCATCACTGAAGAGAAGCTCTCGAGTCTGATGAGGGAGCTTCAGTTCTTATTTTGTATGTAGGTACACATGCGAGTCATTTAATAATACGGTAATTTGATAATGAAATGTTGAAGTATTTTGAAAATAGATATAAGTTTATATGATTTATGACATGAAGGTGGATTTTAGGAAGGTTTTAATTTACTCTGAAGGGTTAATGATGCAGCGTATCTTGATAGGTAAATTACTGTAGTAGTTAATGGTTTTATTAATACAGTGGTTCTGCATTTGGGTTATTTTAAATTGAGGCGTTATGATTATTGTAATGTTAAGTGACTTTGTACATTGAATAATTAATTAATCATTAATTAATTAATTGATTATCAATCTCCAGTGTTTTCATTAGCCTCCTGCAGCCACGATACGTAAAAATATCATTCTAATTTTTCTGATAATAACGGGGAATTTGAGTTGTTGTATCCAGTAATATGCTAAAAGCTCCTGTTCGACAGACGTCTCAGGTTGTGCACTAATTGTACTTGCTCATGTTCCCTAATACGGTAGCACCAAACACCGCTTGGTGAATAAATCACTATAACATATCTTGAATAAATTACGTTAAAACCGTAGGAAAGTAGTTTATGCTGATAAACAGCTTCCTTTTAAGCTTGCATGCTTATTTTTCAGCATACTTATTACCATGCTCAAAACTAGCATGCTCTAGCAAGTGTGCACACTTGCTCGTTAAAAGCTTGCTTATTTTAAGCATGCTCAAAACTAATAATCAAACACACATGCTTATTACTGGCATGCTCTTGTCATAGAAAAGAGACTCTCTTATTCAAAATGGAAACTTTGCAAACTGAAATAGGAAATTCCAGTGAAACAATAAATCAAAACAGTTCCCGAGTTTCCATCCGCACATTTTTGATGTTAGTTTTTATAATTTTTATTGTAAGATTTGAATCATTTGTGTCTTTTAATAAAGTTTCATAAACATTATTTCTTGATATATTATTTTTACTTAGCGGTGACCGAGTACTCCACAGACATTCGTGATTCCTATAATAAGTCACGAAAAGTAATGTTTTGTCATTTCCCCAACGCGCCATATTTGTTTCATCCGTCGCGGACTGAGAAGATCGCATTGATAATCGATACTAGCCGCGAATGAAATAAGCATGCTCATAAGCAAGCCTATTCACACATGCTCAAAAGATACCCGTTCTCATGGTGTATGACATAAGCACGCTCATAAATCAACTGGCGGTTGATAATGAGCATGCTCATTACTAGTAATGTGCGTACACACATGCTATTAAATAGCAATGGCTCAAGAAGCTCAAGTGCCACTAATGAGCATGTGTATCAATACCTACCTTTATACTTATACCTGTGTTCTCATATATCACTTCCCAATACTTTTCTCGATACTCTGAGAACAATTAATAGTTGGTCATAGAGAAAATCTTAATATTTCATAATTATGTTTTTATTTAATTTTATTAATTTTAATCGCTATAACCCAATCAGCGAAATACATCATAAAAACACCCATGCTTGAGAAAACCACATAAATGTAATGTGACCTCTCCAGGAATCGAATCTGGAACCTACGTCATGCCCACCAGACTACGGGGTACGCAATTTTTCTTGTGTAACTGTATTATTACTTTATGTAACGTAGTTTAATTTAATATTTTTCTTTATTTCGGTTGAATTTGTCACAAATTTTTCTTTTTATTTACTTCGTTTATTAAGTATTTTTATTTATTTTACTTCATATAATATTTTTTTTCTTTTGATTAATAATTGGATGTTTAAGTTAGTTTGCCGCGTTTTGTTTTAAGTATATCTCAGTTATTGATTAACCAACATTGAACCATTACTGTTGACATGCCATAAATAAATAAATACCCTCAGATTTTAATCCACCATTAATGTAAATTTTAATATACATAAAATATTTATTATAATATGTAGAAATGAATCAATCAAGATTGGATCTAACGTCAGGTCCATGCCGTGGAATTGTTCTCCTCCAGAATTTCCCCCCAAAAATATCCCGAATTCTCTACGCCGCAATATTTCTCGAAAAAAGGGTAGACCCCGAAATCAATACATCATGTGGACTCAAGGACAAGAATATTCCCTTAGAGGGTCTTTGAAAGTTAATTCGAGAAAATTATTCAAAAACTTGGGAGACGAAATCAATGTACATACAGATTTTTGAAAAGATTTACTAATATGAATAATGCATGTTGTTTAGCGTCGTAGAAGAAATTGAAAAATATTTTTTAGACGCAATTTTAACAAGATTTATTATAAATGTCTTACAGAAACGAAGATATTTTTGAATGAAGAAATGCGAACACGGCATACGTGTCACATCAATATTCTTACTATTTTCAAACCAAGCTAAAAAGGACTAACTTGCTAGCCTGGAGTGAAGTTCGAACCCGCAACCTTTGGATCACGAGGCGAGTGTCCTAACCACAAGACCAACAAGCTACTCGCAAGCAACAAGCAATAGTTTTATGCGAATGTAAAAATAAATATAAATGGAAGTCTTTGGATGTTTATAGGACTTACGACCTGTCATATGGCTGGCTTCTTTGAATACTTTATACAATGTAACGCTCATCGATTCCATCCATGATTGACCACCACGTCTATGAATTTTTTTGTTGTATACAAATTTTCTCGTTTCACTTAGAGATACGATAACACCATCTATGGTTGAAATCTGTCATCCCCGTGAACCAGCATGTAGATGTCGCCGCTGGTAATGAGATATCTTTTTTTAACAAGAGTTTGAAATAATATACTTTTTATGTGTATGTGACATTCATCCAAATTATTAACATATACACTAGAATACACTAGAATAAGCTTGAAAATTATTTAAATTTTTAAGCGATTTTTTGATCACATTTCGCAATATTTTTGAGTATGTTGTTTTAAATTTTTCAAGAATACAATTACAGGATTTTGTCCCCAGAGGACTAACTAACTAACCATCATGCAGTTTCCCCGCAGAGGTAGGCAGAGAGGATAAAACGTAATATTCCTCTATCTTGGCATACAACTTTTGCCTCGGCTACATTCATACATCTTCTCATGCATGATCTACGGTTGTTGAGGCTTTTAACAGAGCCATCCTCCAATATTTGTCGGATCTAATCATGTCAGGTCTTTCGTGGACGCCCTCTATTCCTGTTACCTTCAACACTTGCCTTTTATATTTTCTTAACCATCCTTTCCTCACTCATACGTTCTACATGACCAAACCATCTCAGCACTCCTTTCTTTATTCTATCTACCACACTACAGCCAGAATTACCTACATTCACTTCTAATTTGTTCACTCCTCACTCTATCGACCAAAGATTTTCCACACAAGCGCCATAGTCCCCAGGGATCGTCATTAATCAAGACATTTTATAGATATCGTCGCTTTATATATAATTAAGCCTATGTGCCGTTTTAGTACATTCTGAAATAAACGAATTAAACTGTTTCAAAAAATAATTGCACAGACTAGATTTATAAAAAATATTTTAAATAATTACTAGGCAGACTTGCCCGGTGAACGGCAATGTTTTTTTTAGTATATCTCTATTATTTATATGAAAAATTGACAAATTGATTCATTCATCAATGTATTAAACGGCACATTGGCTTTATTATATATACAGCTACAATATGTTACAGAAACGAAGCTATTTATACGAGAGAGTGGGTATAGAAGTCGTTGGGTGTTTATAGGACCTACGACGTATCACATGGCTGGCATTTTACGTAATTCCTCCCAAGATTAACTGCCACTATCAAATTTTCGGAAGTTGTATAAATTTTGTTTATACACCATGCTTCACCTTGACTTACCCTGATGACAACAAAGATTTCGAGAATTTATTGATGTTTAATTATTTAAATATGTATACTGTGATATGAGTTGATAGCATGTATACGTTTATTTTCTATCAAGGTGTTGTAGAAATTAATAAACGAAACGTTCGCGTTAATTGTGGGTATATTGTTCCCAAAGCTTTTGAATAGATGAATCAGCCCTTTGAAATTGTGGTTTCGCGGAGTATACAATATTGTATGAAATTCAATCAAGTAGCTATTTCCAGCTGTACAGGTATTTGTATCACTCGATTAATGTGGTGTGCCCAGACTGTACGTAAACAATGGCTTGAATCTGCCAAATACATTTTTGGGTGGACTGACTTGCTCGGTTGATCTTATGTTGGTGCCAAAACAATGATTGGTTCCATCAATGTTCATAGAGATGCACCGACTCTGTAGAGTAAAATAGAAGAGAGATGCAACTACGAAATTAGATGAAAAACTTACTTATCATCACACATTCAGATTCGATTTGTTTACAATTATTTCATTTTGTTGCTTCTTGAATTTCGGACTTAATTTGTTGTAGTTTTATTAATTCTTGAGTTTCATATACGATTTGATAACTATTTTTTTCATTTTAATATAATTTTGTTTTACTTTATGTCATTCGCTTAATGTTTTGTTTATCTTTATATATCACTTTATACAAGCTCCATTTTTATATTATTAGTACCTATCAATCTATACATTTTTATATACATTGTTTTTTATAATGGTACGTTTTACCGTGTATTAAATAAATAAATAAATAAATCACGCCGTTTCCCCGCCAAGATAGGCACATGGGATGGAGCGATACATTATTTTGTCATGACGAACAACTTTTGCCTCATCCACATTCATACTCATCAGATGCAAGCTCAACAATTGTTGAGGCTCTTAACAGGACCATTTTCAGAATCTGGTTAATCTCTTCTTCTCTCCTAGTGTCGTGTCAGGTCCCCCTAAGGTTTGACTTTCACTCGAAAGTACATCTCCCTTTTTTTAGCGGCTCGAAACAGCTCTTCCACCGCCCTTATTTCTGTCCAATCTCGTATGCCGACATCCAGTTTCCTCTCAATCTTACCATCAATAATAATCAAATGCGAAAGATAGTCCTTTTCTCTCTAAGCACATAAGCCAAGTATGATGCCTTTCGAACTTTCTCCCAGTTCTGGCTCTTTGGAGTACATCTGAGTTGCTGACCATGGTATGAACATTCTTCGGTGCAACTACTCGTTTCTACTGTGTTTTCTGGTGTTGCTGTGATTAATTTTTGAGTAGATTTTTTAATACAGTTTTGAGATTTCTACAATTTTTCCGTCTTCATTTCATTAAAAAATAATACCTACTCCTTGATAGGTAACATGATGTTGGGCTGTGCTAGTATTATACTTAGCTATCAAAATATATCCAGATGATCTTGGTCTTTTACTTAAACAGTTGCATTATTGTTGATTATCGAACAATGTTTTATTATCGAAGTACATTAATTTTATGAGTTCATAGCATCATAACGATATTGTTTTTGTAACAAATGCTTGGAATTTATCTCGTGTGTACAATACTCAACATGTATGAAATAATTGAAGAGGCGTACAGTCAGAACATTTAATAATGAGTTAAATATAAATTACAGTAGTAGGTATAGGTAGTATACAGCAATGGCCAATGAAATTCCATTATAATGGAAAAAATATATTGATAACAATGGCCAATACTTAGATTAATTAAATATATTCTTTTTATAAAATAATGTTTAAATTTTTCTCTAAAAAAAGGCAATTTCTGTCTACACGCGCTTGAATACTTGGTGTCTTAAAATATTTTTATATGTCATTGTGTTCTAAGAACGCACTTACTGGATTTTGTCCCCTGAGGGATGATTAATTAATCAAGATAAATTATAGAAATCTTAGAGCTTATTATTACCAAGTACCTACATTTTAATATTATGATAGCGCCAACCAATGAGAACAGATCCGTCAGTCACGTTGGTTTTTTTTTTGCCAATCCCAGGCTTCACTACATTAGAAAATATATTATGATTAAAAAGAGAAAAAAAAAGTGGAAGTGATTTTCACTTCTCATGTATAAAGAAAAAGACAAAAGGAAAAATCTTTTCTAGGTCGACCGGAATGGAGCTACGGCTGGGCGAGTTCAAATATTTTTTCAGTAAGCGCGACACTTAACACAAATGACGTTTTATAAATATTGCAACGTTATTCCTAGACGTCATTTAAAACAGCTTTTTTACGGTGTGTGTAGATTTTATTTGCGTGTTTTTCGGTACGTTTAGTTGGCTGTGCAGTAAGGAAAGGAAATTTGTCTTTGACAATAATAAATCATGTTGGGTGCGAAGAACCGTAGCGTTATTCACATTAGTGCTGCCGCCGGTCTATTAAAGGCTGATTCACACTGCAGAGACGAGATAACGCACTTTGTCGCGATACAGAAACAAGATGGCGTCGGGGAAAGATGGTGCGTGCATACGTATCTGAGATCTTTAGTTCGAGACTTTGGCCTTTGCTAGCTGGTAAATTGATGACGTGGCTTGCAGGAGACCTGGTCTAGGTGCCCAGCAGAGGAAGCTGAAGCTGCGTCAGTACCACAGTATACTAAGAACAGTAATACGTCTTCATACAAACTGGCCGCTACCCATTGTAATGTGTGCGTGCGTGCTCGGCGCCGTGAACATACGCACTGTGACGCACACATTGACATAGAGTATGGGGGCACAAGGCGGCGGCAGTAAGGGCCGTGTCTTCGGTGCCATTCGCGCTCGCAGCCGCCGCTTAAAAAAATGCGCTTCCTGAAAAAAATGCCTTTTTATGTTTGTGGTGCTTTACTAAAAAGGTGTGTTGATTATCACAAAGACTGTGAGTTTTTAAAAGTCTACGTTGATGTTATTCAGCGTTCTTGCATTTTAAGTGCAGAAACTAGATATACTAATTAGATAAATTTTCGGGTTTCGTGTCTACCTTATGCGTCGGAATCTCAGACGCTACGAGTTAAAAGAAAGGGAGTAAAAATAAAGTGACAACCATAGCGTCAACGCAAGAGTAGGCTAATAACTCGCCGACAGGCCGGAAATAAACTACTGTTCTGGGTATACTGTGTCAGTACTGACTATGGGACAGATACCCGTGGAAGATCTGATTGGAGCCAAGCAGAAGAGCTCGGAGTTGCGTTAGAAAATCAGCCTCTAGAGGATATCTGCGTATGACAGAGCAAGAGTTGGGATGTGGTGTTGAACACATCAGCTTTGATGATGAACCCTGCAACGGGATCCGAAACGTCGGCCAGAAAGGTCGTAAAAACAGGGCATATTACCCGAAGATGCAAAAAAAATACATATTTATTAATAATTATAATTAATAACTATCCCTTTGCGGACAAAATACAGTAATTGTGTTTACAGAAAATACTTGTAAAAATATTTTTATAAATAAATGGTGGTCTGTAAAAGGAGTTGAAAATTAAAAATAACTATTTTCAGGCGTATTCTAGTGTATATGTTAAATAATTCGGAAGTGATATATCATAAATACATTAAAAATAATATTGCATAATATTCCACATGAAAATATAGAAGTATCATTACCAGCTACATATATGACTATAGATGTCTCCACCATTCGAATATACGAACGAAACTTTCAAAATTGTAATGTGTGGATGTTCTTAAGGTGGAATTGGTGAACGTTGCATCGTGTAAAGTGATCAGTTAAGCCAGGTCATACGCCCAGGGCCATCCTATAAAGACATCCATACACGTTTCCCATATAAATAGCTTCGTCTCTGTGAGACTTCTATTATTTATCTCACAGATTTCATAATTCAAATGGTTTTAATACATTGTGTAGGATAAGGTATATTATGGTTTGTGAAAAATACCCTTTTCATTTTGAATTTTGATATTGGCTCATAGCCCTAGGGGACGTCTCCGTGTATAGTGTGGTATAGCAAAAATATAAACGCAATAAAATAAAACTAAACAACGCTTTTTCTAATGGAATTGTGGGATCTCTCAGGTAAATTTATTCTGCAAATTTTAACTACAGTTAACTTCTTTTTTGATTGTTTCCTTTTTATTGCAGCGGCCTAATTCATCCCTAAACATTAACGAAATTCCCTTTCATCTTGTTATATACGAAATGACTTGCTATTATTTCTGCAGATAAAATTCTTTTTCCATTTCTCCGCTCGTAAAATCAACCCTATTATTTTTAATTATAGCTCTGAAAATGAGATTTTTCTCATAAGGCCCGCAGTCATCAATTATTATATTGTTTTATACCCCATCCAATTAGGGTAGTGTATTTATTGCCAGTAAAAAAAACTGTTTTAACGATTTTCAAACTATGCTAAAACAAGACCCTCAACTCTTCAACAAACACAGATTAATATATTTTTTATTTCGACGCTAAGCTAAATAGGACTGATTTGTTGGACTGAACTGGCTTGTTTTATTAAAATATGACTGATTTGATATGTTTTTGGAACAAGGCTCGAACTCCGGACTACGTTAGACCCAAAAGATATTCTAACTAACTAACTAACCATCGCCCCGTTTCCACGCAGGGGTAGGCAGAAAGGATTGAACGCCACACTATTCTATTCTGGCACACCAATTTTGCTTCGGCCACATTCATACATCTTCTCATACAAGTTCTACGGTTGTTGCGGCTTTTAACGGGGCCATCCTCAAACACTTGTTGTATCTGATCGTGCCAGGTCTTTCGCGGACGCCCTCTATTTCTGTTGCCTTCGACACTCGCCTCATATATTTTCTTATTATTTATTCTAATAAAATCTTATGTCTTACACATTTGCAGATTATTTTGCTTCCAGCGTATAATTTGAACAAATTTTATTTATTTTTAATTTCATTATGTTTATTACATAACAAATTATACCAATATTCAGAATATTTTGAGTATGTCCAAATTTTTCAGAACAGTACTGGATTTTTGTCACAGGGATATCATTAATATATCAATATATTATTATAGATGTCTAAAAATTTAGTAGACATGGTATTCTATCACAGGTGGAAATGGCGAACGTTACACTGTGTAAAGATATCACTAAAGCCAGCCGTACGATAGGGCGTAAGCCCTATGTACATCCAAAGACTTCTACATCTACTTTCCCATAAAAATATAATTTCGTCTCTGTGAGACATCTATAATAATATGTACCTATATTATTACATTCTAAAAATTCTTTATGTTATGAGCCAATATCTCGATTTTATGGGAGGAGTATTTACAAGCCAAATTATAATTAGAAAGTTAGAAGCCATTAGAAGTAGCAGTCTTTATTAGAAGAAACTGTTAAAAGTTGCAGTTTTTATTATATATAAACTATATGGTTTCGATACAGTAAGAATTAGGTTAAACTGGCCCGTTACGTTCCTCATATTGGGAGAAATGCATCAAATTAAGTGCAAGGGTGATGTACTAGAAAACACATAACTGTTTTTATTTTTGATAACTCACTAAATTTCTTATAGAAATACAACGTTACTTGATGTTCCTTTGGACAATTATTTTTAACTCACAACAGTAATAAAAATACCGCTAAATCCAAGATAATGGCCCCATTGCATATACAACGAAAATGATTATTTCACTATATTATTGAATGTGCTAATAACAAAATGAAAGATAATTTATGTTTGAAAGGAGGTATTAAATAAGATATTACACTTTAAAGTTTCGAAAAATGCACTGCATATTTTGACTTTTCATAGGCAATATATGAGGTTAGGTTAGGTTATTAGGTTTGGTTTGTTTAATTTAAATTACGATTATTTTAGTTAGATTTAATAATCAGGACATTAAATTATATAGTGAAATACTTATTTTCATTGTATGAACAACGGGACCATAGTCTTGGATTATTCCTAAAAATACTTTGAATTCGTCAAAGCTGCTTAGACTTATATTTATTGAATGTTTAAGGTAAATGTATTGTTTTAAAACACTATCAACGTATTTGACTTGATTTAATTTCGTTAAATGATTAAATAACTATTGGCACGTCGGCGACAGCGGAACAATGGAAGGAATCAGACGGAAGTGTAAAATTACGATGGAAATTACAAACTTATTCGCTTGCACTTCTGGGCTGGTTCAATAGAACGAAAGAGACGTTGCTCAATAGATCAACATCTCTTTTAATATTGTGCCTAGTATAACACTGAATACGTAGTAATTTATGTTTCGTGATCGCTGCGCGCGGGCCGCGCCAAGATTTGATTGGTTGGGCTGGCGCCTGATGTGTCCTGCGCCAATCGCTGGCAAGGATTCGAATTTTTAAAAATCCGCGCAGTGTCAGGTGTCGTTTTTCGATGGGAATCGACATTCCTCTTCATTTATGTTCAAGTTCAGCTCCATTTAGCCTTCCGGAAGAGACACACCAACTGTTCCGGATTCGACGAAGCCAGGAGAATCTCGATTGAAGCGGCACCCGCCTTCCCAGGAAACCGCAAGTACCATTTTGTTCACTGTGTCGTAGTTAGCTTTGGCCCAGTGTATCTCGGGTGTCATTTACGGTCAATCATATCGGCGGCGATTGGAAAGGAAAATCTTTATTTCTAATATCCGACCCGCGTGCGATGGTGGCGAGACGTTCGTCATCGTACATGTTTTGTTCACCACTCAAACACAAAGTGCCTTAACAAAGGGAAAAAAAGAAAAAGTTTTTTTTTTAATAAGTATAAATAAGTTATAGACGTTACACGAAGTAACGGGAACAGTCAGACGGACGGACAGACAAGGAAATTATTATAATTGGGATATGCGTTTTTTTTTTGTAATATAATGGTGATCAAATGCTTAATGTGTTGAGATGGTGATTGAATTACGTACTTACTTTTCTCTTTTTGTACGAGCAAAATGCAATGTGGTACAGTATTTAATGTGTATTTTAGATTTTTTATTCGTTGATCGAGAACTTTTATTGATGGAAATTCTAGTTAGTGTTGTATGTCTAGCGTTGGAACACAGATTGGTTGGAATGCAAGGAATACATAACAGAAAGGTAAGTAAACGAACCTATTTGCCCAAATTAAGACATTAACCAATAACTTCTAGATCACTAGGTAAGTTTAAATTAAATTTAACTATTAAACATCAGTTGCTAGTTCGTCTAACAGATATTCAAGATTTTGCCCATGTATTCTTGAAACTTCTGAGAAATACTTGAAATAATTGAAATTATATAGAAAGCTTTCAAAAATCCATTGGTAATGAAATATTTTAAAATTCCATTACTTGATATATTGTCTTCCGTAGATGCTATGAGGTTCGAAAATCGAATTACTACTCTTGATCCTGTCAATATATATTTTTTCTTGAGTATAAATTCAATAAGTCTCTCGTGTTAGAGTAATTTTAGAAAATTGTCCCAGGAGATTTTGATCAAATTAATACATAAATGACATATCTAAATCCAAATTGGAATTATGGAAATGGAAATCCAAGTGCGAGAGTAAAAAATGTACAAATTATAAAAAAAATATAAAGCCGATTTTAGCAAAACGAAAAGAATTAAAAAAGGCTCGCTCAGGTGGTGTGGACATATTTTGAATGAATGAATGAGGAAAGAAAAGAAAGGAGGATGGATGCATGACGCAAGTATTGACAGAAAGAGATCATCGATGCTGCGTAAACATTGATCATGACGGATGCGCAAGATTTGGCGTATCCAGGTTAATCAGATTCTCGAAAATGGTTTTGTAAGGGACTTCAACAATCAACAAACTTGCGTGAGAAGATATATAAATGTGGATGAGGTGAGAGTTGTGTGTCAGAACAGAAAGGTTGTGGCACTCTATCCTTTCGAAAAATGGCGTGGTAGAAAGTTAATGAATGAATGGTACCCACCGCGTACCCAGGAACGTTCTAAGAGCAAAAGCTTCCATATCGTTCCTACTCAATCGTCTCCAGGTTGACATTTTTTTCTGCTAACAAGCAGGACCGTGCCGCTCCGCACCGGTCGTATAAACTGTTGCGAAGCGGCACGGCCAATCGATCAAAGTCGTTCACTAGAGAAGGAAGTTAAGTTTAAAAAAAAGTAATGACATTTTCCTAAGTTTGAGAAGGTAAAGACAGAATCCTTGAAAATGTTGATGAACAGAGTAAGACGTGTCGACACACAGGCACACATTCGCCATGGAGCCCCTATTCTTACATACAGAGATCACAAATGAGGTGGCTTGGACATGTGCTGAGAATGCCAGAGGAACGAGTACCAAAGGGTAACCTCTTGGCAACCCCGGAAGGAAGGCGACCGGTGGGTCGCCCCAGATAAAGTTTGAAGAAGCATCAAAAAAAGGGTGCGAAAACAGAAAGGATATGCAATGGTTAACACTTACCGAAGCAGCACAATACAGGGGAATTTGGAAGCACCTTGTCGAGTCTTTTGGTCCCCCAACCCTACTAAGGCAAGGGGATGAAGATGATGAATGAATAATGATTTTCAAGGTAAACGAGAAATCCGTGTATTTTTTAATCAAACCTCGTAAATCTATGCAACGGAACATATTTTTATGACAGTTCATACTGATTTAAAATCAAAAAGCGCGCCACCTATCTCTAATAAAATAATTATTAGATATTTTTTTTTGGTTCCCGCGAAGATATTGACAATAATAACTCAACTTTTTACCCATCATCTAAGTAAAAAAATTTCCTCCCGCAGCGAGCAGATCCACAAAAATCAGGTACATCGTGTATAAACGGGTGAATTTAACGGAAATTAGGTGAAATATTCACCGCATAAATTCATTTAAAAAATTTTATACATATTAGATGAGAAATACGTGTGTTATGGCGTTCATAAAATTTGTTATATCCCAAATTTTCAACGAAAAGTTGGTATTTCTATGAAAATCTACCTACCTATATTAAATATTAATATTTTAACTAATAATTAAAGTAGGTACATAAGTATATTCTAAACTAAATATATTTGTTCGATCTTTATGATAAGGACCAGGCTTAACTGAACGCACTCACCTTCTCCTACACCTTTCCATATAGTGCACTGTCTATCAAAATCTTGTGTATCTATGACTTTATTAACATCACTGCCTTGACTATATAGTTTTGTGTTTGCCATTTCACATGCGTGATCGTAAAAGACCTTCTGATTCTGAGAATTAAGTGATACCTACCACCCTACTGATAAGAGAGATAACAAGGTGCTGTATTCGTTACTAAATATTAGGTGCTGTGTCGACTTCTACCTGGATCCAGGGATAAAGGCGTGTTTTCCTTCTCCACTACCCACTGACCGCTCCCTAAATCTACATCCAGTACATATCCCAATAACTTGTCCAAATCCACAATCCGTGCTCAAATGATTTATTAAAATAATTACATGTTTTTGAAATATTCATAGACAATCTTCGTAACAAGAAGAAAGCCCTTCTAAATTAGATATGAAAATGTTGTCAAATATATGGCAAAGAGGTTTCGAAAGTCGCCATGCACTTTAACTTTTTTTTTTTAAAAATATTGAACAAATTCCTTATTCCCCTTTTACCTTTAATAACTTGACTCTCATGGTTTGTTTTTAACTTAAACCTTTCATTTTTATTTTTTATTTCGTATTGTTAAGTTATTGTGGCTATATTTTAATATATAACATAATAATTCTGTGGTAACTTGTAAGATGGTCCCTATACTATTTAATATTCATGTGTAATCTGATTTATATTTGTACCGTTAGTTTCCCGTACATTTATTTACATAAGTAAATAAATAAATAAAACGAAATTTCTTTGACTAAATATAAGGCTAAATATAATTTTATTATTTCATATACAAAATAATAATTTGTACAGCTACATAAATTCAAATCATTTCAGATATAGCTTCTAACCACTGTAATATTAATTATTATACTTGGTAAACAAATATCTAGATATCGCTGAATCTATTAAATAGACTCGGTAAATATTAATTAATTTTCTCCTCGAAAGCAGTCAAATGAATCGACTTTAACTACTTAGTAGTGACTTGTAGTATAGCTATATGAAAATAACACAAATCAATATTTTTGATGTTTACAGCGTTAATTTTGTGGTAATTATTAATTTTAATTAATTAAAAAAATTGTATTAACCACTTCGAGCAAGGAGACGAGTTTGTGTATTTGGGAAGTACATATCTATTTTAAAGAAGAGGGAATACTGAGAAAGATATCGAGAGGAAGGTGACTGCAGGCAATAAGGTGAACGATGATCTGAATGCAATAATTTATACAAATATGTCTACTGAGGCAACACTAGCGGTAGACAATAGGATTCTGGTACCAACACTGATGTATGGAAGTGAAGAATGGAGCTAACAGAAAAAGAACGTAATATTTCGTATTAAACCACTATTTATTGAATAATCAATATCTTTCGGAACTAGCAGTGCCTTCATCAGGGTACTAGGTTTATTTATAAATAATGATACCACAGAGTTATTTTGCTATTATTGAAGATTTTATAATTTGTTTATATAATTAAATATGTTTAACGAATGTCCGAAGCTTAATTTTTTCTCAGCACCAGAAAGATACTTATATTTTTCTTGAAGCACTTGTAACTTGTCTTGAAGTTAATGTAACTTTATGGTCATTAACCTTGTTAATAAAATTATAAATAATATAAAATAACTAATCATAAAGACAGACAAATGGCAAGTAATACGAAATATCTTCACAAATTACTGAATAATCGCATTGATTCCCTTGAAATTCTAAACAGCATACATTTTAACAAGAGCACCACATCTTTTCACTTGGATCATTGTAGAATATACTACGGAAAATAAAATCATAATTACCCATATTCTAGATACCTATAAAATGGCTTCTGCAGATCTCAATATTTTTTGTTTAAGTTTCGATCGGTTAACTATATCTGTTAGGGGTAACTTGCGAGGTAGCACATTTCCCCTCACATATGCACATACACATACAGACACACACACGCACACACCCACACAAGCACACACCAACATACTACCTGACTACTTGAATTACTACCTGACCTCACAAACATTGTACCTTAATCATGTAAAATTTGGGTATATTATAATTAACCAAAGGCTTGACCAATTATATCACTGATGTATACAAATATCAGTGGCTGTAAGAAAATCTGTTAACAAAAAATATAATAATCTTTTTTATTATATTTTATTAAGATTTTCTTATTCCACGTATAGTTTATGTTAGTTGTTTTTACAAAATTATTTATAGAGAAAATAGAGATATATAGACATTTGAAAAATGTCAACTCCTTGGCATTTTGACCTACGCAAGTAATTTTCTAGAATCAGGTTCAGGACCTAGTAACAGGTTGGACTCAAGGATTTTCCTTCTAAGCCTTCATAACCGTTGGGCGCCAACTGAGGCGAAAGAGTTAATGACTCGTAAGGGAGGATTGATAGGACAAACATTTAAGATACATTACTACTTCCTAAGGGATGCGAGGGGTGGAGCGAAACCATTATGCGTTCAGTTGTACAAAACACCTAGTCAAAATGCTACACTTGTACAAAGTTTATCTAGGTGACAAGGAGTCGTGAATTTCACTGTTTTGTTTTGTGACTTCATTTTACGATACATCTTTTATTAACCTTTAGGGTTAAATGAAATACACGGGTCAGAGGAGGCGATACCTAGAATAACGATTTCGTTTTATCTTTATTTGGGAGTTCTCACGATAAAATTATGTCGTATCTACGATATACACGCCTGTGGACACAATAAAGGAAACAGTATTGTTCGAGACATTAATCTAAGCATTGACAATATTTATTTATTAATTTACGGTCCACCAATAACACAAGTCAAAAGACTATGCAATGAAATACATCAGTGAAAATATCAAGAAATTTACAATTACTATGGTTTACACAATTACTTAATTCATCCTGTTATTTTAAAAACTCCAGCTAGTAGGGCCTTCTTATAACCACGCAAGGTAGCATTTAATACATTAATTTCTAAATGTACTAACGACATAAATTTTTGATTCTGAATATTGGAGTTCCTTTGAGTGACCATCTCTAACTTTCAACTAAGTAAGGGTCAAGCCGTTTCTCTGCAGGGGTAGGCAGATATTCTTTTATCTTGACACACCACTTTTGCTTCGGCTACATTCATAGATCTTCTCACATATGTTCTACGGTTGTTGAGTTTTTTAATTAACAGAGCCATACTCCATACTTGTAGTATCTTATCGTGCCAGGTCTTTCGCGCAAGCCCTTTATTCCTGTTGCCTCCAACACTTGTCTCATATATTTTCTTTCCTTTCCACCCTTTCCTCACTCATACGTTCAACATGTCCAAACCATCTCAGCACTCCTTTCTTTGATCTATCGACCACACTACAGCCAGCATTACATTCACTTCTAATTTGTTCATTCCTCACTCCAACGGCCAAATATTTTCCACACAAGCCTCTTAGTGACCGCATTTCTACCGCATTCAGTCTAATTTTATTACTTTTTTGCCAACTCTAGGCTTCACTTCCATACATTAGAGTTGGCACTAAACGCGGATGTTAATAAGTTGCAATAAGTCAGGGCTGTTAATATTACTAAGCAATATTGTCACGTGTCGTGTTTGGAGGAGAAATGAATGAAAACACTGCAAATTACACAGTAGCGAATATTAAAATCTTTCAAATTTCTGCAGGGTTTCAATCATTTTATTTAACTTGTATAGAAACGAATGAATTTTTGTAATCAATATAAGTTACTCTAATGATAGTCCAACGTTTTACAAAAAATAAGTCGGAAATATTGCACACTTTGATGTTGCATATCTCATAACTATAAGTTAATAATTGCTTGAACATTTTCGACTCACAAACAGCAAGAACATAGTTCTACGAGGTTTTTTACATTTTCCAAATAACCCTGCATATTAGCTTTTAAACTAAGTTTAGAATCGAAAGTAACACACGTAAGAGAATATACTATATATAATAATATTATATATATAATAATATTATATTTATTAGGTCCTTACATATGAAATTGGCATTTTGTATGGGAGGAACATAAAGCCGATTTTTTTTTATTATAATATATTTATTTAATCAAAGTATGTACCATTGATATCTATGCACTTTTGCCATCTCATAGGTAGTTCATCGATCCCTTTACTAAAAAAACCATTCGGACGGGAATCAATAAAATCTTTGAGGGCGGTTTGGACTGCCACATCGGAGTTGAATTTTTTCCTTTGCAAGAAGTTATCCAAATTTCGAAAAAAATGGTAATCTGTTGGGGCAAGGTCCGGAGAGTACGGTGGATGTCTTAGACATTCCAATTGAAGCTCCTCTAATTTGGTAGCCGTCGGTTGTGCAGTGTGTGGTCTAGCGTTGTCATGAAGCAGCAGTGGCCTAGAGCGATTAACCAGCCTCGGTTGTTTAGCAGCTAGCTTTTCCATCATGGTTTGCAGTTGCTGACAATAGACATCTGCCGTAATCGTCTGGCCAAATTTAAGAAAGCTGTAGTGAACGACACCAGCACTAGTCCACCAAACGCTCACAAGTAAAACTCGCGTTTGTTGCATTTGCTTCCCAATTCGTGAAAGGTACCCACCTTTTCAAGCGTTTTCACCTTACCAATTTGCCTTACAAGTGGATTTCTAAAACAGTTTTATCAACTAACACCGCAGCCTGCAGCTAACTCGGATGTGGTTTGCGATGGACCGCTTCCACAATAGCCTTCAATTCTTCATTATCAACTTTGGTCTCCGGCCGTCCACGGGGCTTGTTCTGCAGGTCGAAATTTCCAGAACGAAAACGTTGGAACCAAAAACGCACTGGTTTTCTTTTGCGGCACCGTCGCCATACACATCATTAATCCTTCGAGCCGTTTCTGCAGCACTGGTGCCACGGTGGAACTCGTACTCGTAAATAACGCGATATTCAAGTTTTTCATTTTGTAAACTGAGTGACGCAAAGAAAAAAACAATTGAGGAAAAAACAAATGAATTATAATTTTCAAAACACAAAGACATGAGTAAATAGCTGTATAAATTTGGATTTGGAATTCCTAACCAAAGAGAAGATA